>JARBEQ010084478.1:0-14285 GCA_030265355.1 Tritonia tetraquetra | reverse complement strand
GGGGCGTTTGATTAGAGACAGGACAGAAAGGGTGTTGTACTGATTGAATGAGAGGAAGATGTCGCTGAGAAGATTCTTATAGGAAATTGAAACGGATGCCATTCGACACGATCAAATCGTGCAATCACCTCACATCTCTCTCTCTCACTCACGTTCTCTCACTCATTTTCTTTCGTTATTTCTCTCAATCCCAGCCTCTCTTCCCTTCTCCTTCTCTTACCCCACCCTGACCCCCTCCCCTTTTTTAATCTCCTTTTTTCACATCGCTTCCCTTTCCAATCCTCTATCCCCCTCCCTTCCCGTAAATTCATCTTCATCTGCGTCTAATCACTATGCTCCAATCGGTAACACGATGTTTAGAGAAGCATGTCGTCATTCAATACTTATCTAGCTCTGAGAAGTGGGTTAAATTCGATTTTTTCACAGCTGCACCGTGAAAACCTGCTTAATCCGACACTCTGTTCTACAATGTTATTTTATTGCAATGCTAACACACGGTTTGGGTAGAACAGAGCGGATAAGAAAGGAAAGAGAGAAAAGACCAAATAACGAAGTGGGAAAAGACACGATTGTATTACGTCCAATAAATCAAACTCTATAAATCAATGTACTCATGCATAGCAGTTCAATAGATTTGCTGCTATTGGTTTTTGTTGTTGTTGTGTTGTTGTTTTATCTATGGCGCATGTTACCAACATGCAGTGTTGCACCCAGTCCCATGTCTGGCATTGCCGGAGACAGTGCTGGGAAAAAAAACTCTGGATCAGGTAGAACGCAAGCATGTGATCAGTCCACTGTGACTGGGTTTTAATTGGCCCGAAAAGAGTCACACTTTTAGGTGCTGCACATGTTGGAAATAGCGATTTAACACTGGTGTCTTGGTGAGCCCCACAGGGGTCTGGGGTGTATAAATAGAGGCTCCACCAACGGGGAGGGGGGTGTGCAGCCCCCCCAGTGGTGGGTGCCATCCATTGACTGCTCGTCTTTCCTAGTGGTCTAGTCACCTTTGATTTGTTTGGAGCCGCATGGCGGGCGCTGAAATGACCTACCTGCGTCGATAGAGCCCTAAAACAGCAACACATAAACAAATAATAATGTTGCCTTGGTGAGTGGTAAAACACTCGACTAAGAAAAAATAAAAGCTGAGCAGATTTTTCAATTCCATTGCATGTCTACATTTTCTGTCGCATGATCTCTCCATTAGTCTGATTTACGTCTGTGCGTTTGTCGTGTGACGTCTCAAACTAATCCCCAAGCCTTTGAAAAACATATTTTCATCTATTTACCGATGCATTTATCTAATCATTCGATTGTTTGTTTATCCGATTACGAATGTATACAATGTTGTTCATACAATGTGTACATACCAAACATGGGATTATCTATCAATCTACTTTTTCGTGGACACGTTGTATTCATTCGTCGTCAAGGAATATAATGATGACGATAAGGGCCTCTCGTATCCCAACGCACCGAGACTACTTTTTCCAATCTTCGTTGTCAGATCTTGCCAACGTTTTGCAAGTCTTCTTACAAAATGTTGTATTTATCGATTCAGTTAAAATGCGTCATCTTCTTTAATGAAAATGATATTGATTTCTTACAAAGTTATCCAGGAATGAACCAATCTATAACAAATGCTTCAACATGAATATCGGTACAATCATTATATCAAATGCCATCTGTGGTGGGTTAACAATTTTAACGCTATACAATACCATGAACTTCTCTGTGGCGCTGTGGTAGTGCCCTCGTCGACTTAACCAGCAGTATGGGGTTCAAATACCGGCCAGTTCTAAGAGTTTCAATAGCTTTTTTTCCCTTGTAGCTGTGCGGGCTCAATAATAATAATAATAATAATAATAATGATAATGATACAGTAATGATAATGATAATGATAATAATAATAATCATCATGATAATGATAATGATAATGATAATAATAATAATAATAATAATAATAATAATAATAATAATAATAATAATAATAATAATAATAATATAATGATTATCATGCAAATGTGTAGCATTTGAAATGCCTTGTTTGCAGTTTGCAGATAATAAAAATGTTATCGTTTTTTTTTGTCAATTTCAGATTGAGGAAAACAGAAACAGAGAGGAATCAGACCAATCAACAAGAGTCCAAGGGACGTCACAACTGATACGATACTAATTGTTCTTTGGTCGCAGTGGGAATAAACGTGAAACTACAAAACGGATACGTTTCCCGTTAAAGTGAAATTACAATACAAAATTGGCTTGATTATGATTACATAAGTAGAAAGTAGACACTGGGTGGTGAGAATTACATGCTGGTGTCCTGGGCGGTAAAAGGACTCCATAGTGGTATTCTCCTCTTGTGACGAAGAAAAAAAATGAAAGACATAAAGGTAAAAGGACCTCCAACATGACACAGCGACACTGTTACAGTGACACGGTATGAAATGAATTACAACACGCATAGAGCGATCCATGACACAAGTGCACCATGACGTCATTGGGCCACAATGACACATGGCTCTGGATACGTGTCATACTGCTACTGGTGGCAATGCATGGCCCACAGGAGAAAGACTCCTTCGTGCAGTGCTCGGAGGAAGGCTACGTGCAGCGTCTTCCACAGGTACAAGCCATGAAGGAAGACATGGTCGCCGACTGCTCAGAGCTGTGCGCATGCTACCCAACACCCCAAAGGGAAAACCCCGACTCGTACGGCCTTCACGTGGATTGTTCACAACGAGGCTTGTCAGATTTCCCGGCGGATATCCCCAAACACGCCTACACATTGGACATGTCTGGAAACAAAGTGATCAACATGACCTCTCTCCCACGCCTGCCCAATCTGCGGGAATTGAATTTGGCAAATAACTGGCTTCGTTACATCGACAACAAATGGGTTTTTGAACATTCGTCCTCGCTCCGAGTTCTCCGGTGAGTATTTTTTTTTACTCATTGTACAAAACATTTTCTCGCGTTTAGTACGTAATAATAGACGGGAATTGGACAGGATAAACCAAGCTGTGCCGCGGCGTCTTATTGTCGGAAAAGGGTAACAATTAAAATAGACTACGCGTTTAGACTGAGCCGGTATAAACACTTGCTCTATTCTTATTGTTACTGTTTCTGGCAAGACGTCGAGACAGTTTGGCTCATCCTGTCTAATTCCCGCCGAAAACAGACATTAGCAGTTTGACGTCTTTTTAGAATTGCTTCCACATGAGGCAAGTCAGAGTCAGTGTTATACCCGATGAGCAACTCAATATATGATGAATTCCGCAAAACAATTAGGGGGAAAGAACCATAGCGTTTTCCGTCAAAATAAGAGAATTATGATTGCAAAGCAAAATGGGCAAGTTGTCCTAGTTCTGTCTGAGGGGGAACTACAAGGGCAGCAATTTGTTTATTGGTCTTATCTTGTGTTATTGATAATGTTTAATGTATTGAATATGACGCCAATAATAAAAGGAAATGTATACAGAAGGCGTATCGTCTGCTTGGAATCAAAGCGTTCCCAGCTCTATATTTGGCAACGGATGGTGTTCGGGACATCTGCATTCAATTGTCGATGTCTTGTGCACTGTTTCTGCTTGAGCATAAAGCTGGCCCCAACACTGCATTGCGGTATCAAGGGGGCTTATAAAACAAACGCTGCGTTCGACATCATAAGCATAACCAATCTCCTATCTAATAATTGAAATCTAAAACAAAAAAGTGTCTATGAGTTATATAAAAAATTTAAGAGTGTCCCTTGTGTCTTGCAGCCTGTCTGAAAACCGGCTCCGGTCCGTCAAACATGGTAGTTTCAGCGGTTTGCAGCAGTTGGAGGAGTTAGACCTGTCCATGAATATCCTCACGTCAATGGACACTCACGCCCTTGCAGGACTGCACTCTTTACAGGTAAAACAACTTGACCAGTTTGCGGTGAACATCAACGATAGTCGGAGAATACTCGCACACGCACACAGAGATAAACTACAGCTAAGTTCCAAACATTCGGGTATTAATTACCAAAACAATATTCTGAATAGCGTTTAGGCTGATGGGGATAGAGCTTAACCCGGATTCAGTAGCGTGAAACGGACAAATTAAATGACATGTTTTCACTTACTGGATATGACGCGGGGCTAACTTTCCTAACACTCGGATTAAAATTGGTACCAATATTCACACCAACGTCGAATGAGGCAATCGACCTTAAGTTTCTTACACAGAACAAAAAAAACAGAAATGCCGAAAGTGAGACTCGATCCCGCGAACCACTATTTCAACCACTTAACTCCTCGTCGCTACACAGTAGGACATAAACTATTGTGACATCTGGTCGATTTTCATTCGTCTTCTATTAGACATTTACTGACATCTCATCGAATAGAATTATCGTAATCATAACCTTGTCGCTTTGCATTCGGCTTCTATTAGACATTTACTGACATCTCATTGTGAACAGAATTATCGTAACCATAACCTTGTCGCTTTTCATTCGTCTTCTATTAGACATTTAATGACATCTCATTGTGAACAGAATTATCATAACCATAACCTTGTCGCTTTTCATTCGTCTTCTATTAGACATTTACTGACATCTCATTGAATAGAATTATCGTAATCATAAAGTTGTAGTGTAAGAACAAACAGTCTGGTAAAGAATAATATGTACAGGTGACGCGTTTCAAAATGAAAAACGAGAATAGATTAAAATGGAGAGATTAGTAAAATTCCCCTGGGCCCATCAGTGACCACCGGGACGGGGCTCTGAATCAAGCGGAGCGTTGTCAAATATGCAGCGGAACTGATTGTTTCGATGTGGGAGAAGGAACCATGCACAGCCCCAGACCAGATAGACTAACTAACATGATCTTTTTCCGATTGTTGGTAACCTACCTGTATCCAGCTACAAAAGACCAGACCCCGAGCTCCGTACGGGCGTTATGTGCGCCTAAATTTGAATCAGTCGCTGCATCCAACCACACCCAATCCTTGTTTATCTATAAGATATAATATATAAGCATGTCTCACACAAATCAATTGTGATTATATAAGATGCTCATATCATAATATATCATTCTACCCATGACAGGTTTTGCGACTGGACAGGAATCAGATGTACGATTTCTCCCGGGACTGGTTCATGTCCTTGACCTCTCTCATCGAACTACACGCCAGCCACAATCACATCTCCGTCTTGGAAAGCCACGTCCTCGACAGGCTAAAGCATTTACAACACGTTGACCTGTCGGAGAACGCCCTCCGCTTAATCCACCGAGAAGCCCTGGTCGGCTTGAGTAATCTAAAACTGTTAAATCTTTCTTCCAACACGCAATTAACCACGCTCTCTAGTCAGGCCTTTGCCGCTTCTGTCGTTCCCAGACTAGACATCCTTCTGACAGACGACATCAACATCCAGAAATTGTCTTCTTACGCAGTGTCCAATATGTCTATCACTGAAATATCCATGAGTTTCATGCCCAGGCTAAGAGTGGTGGAGAAATTCGCATTCTTTAACTGTAGCAGACTCCATACACTTCAGATTCATGATAACCCCCAGCTTATATTCATCCATCCATTGTCGTTCTCATCGCTACCTTCATTACAACATTTGCTAATCCACAATAACGGCCTTATCGTGGTGCCTGGAGATATCATGACGTCGCTTCCGTCTCTCGTAGATCTTCAGCTTCATCACAATCCTCTCCATTGTGATTGCAACAGTTACTGGCTACGCAAAGAGTTAGAGAAGGATAATAATCGCTACCGCTCTCAAAAGCATGTCGTAGCCGACAATGACAATAACAATAACAGCAATCAAACTACAACGTCTTCCAGCAAAATTGTAGATACCACACCAACACCAGTCATGAGCAATAGAATCGTTCGTAAAAATGTATCAACCATTACCAAAGGTTCAATCATTCGGGAACCTGGTAGGGTTTCCTGCTTTTTCCCAAGTACACAACAAGGACACCCGTCCAGCGAATCAATGCTCCAACTCCCGCTACATTATTTCTCGTCTACCTGTCTGCCATCCACTCTTCCACTTTTCCCACCAATTGTCAACGCGACCCTGGGCGATGACCTCAAGCTCGAATGTCAAGGTCTTGGCGTCCCCACGCCCCAAATATCCTGGCTCCTTCCCAACGGAATAGAGCTCAACTCTTCCACCGTCAATTCCGACAAAATGCCAGCCCGAATGGAGTTGACCGAGGAGACACTTTTAACTATCAAAAACGTGCATGTGTCTGATGGGGGGATGTATGGATGTACAGCTTCAAATTCCCTGGGTCAGGATATGACCTCGGCCATGATTCACGTCCAGAACAAACCTCTGGATTTATCTGAGGTAGAAGTAGGATACAACTATGTCAAGGTCGCCTTAGTGGGTAACGTCCCTCGCGTGGAAATACAAAATTTTCAAATCTATTATAGAAGCTCAAATCCCGCTGATGACACCATCCAAGGCGTGAAACTCGATTCCAAAGGCGGCTACAGAGTAATACACTTAAGGAATCATGGGTCTTTTCACAAATTCATGATAAGCGGCCTGAAGCCTCATACCCCTTACCAGGTTTGTCTTGTGTACAAAGACACTCATTTAGTCTCGTGTAAAACGTGGACAACGTTGAACGTGCTAAGGGTGGTCCGAACATCTCAGGGGATCGTCCGTGTCAGCAAGACGCAGGTGATTGTTGCTATTGTCGGCAGCGTGGCAGCTGTCGTCTTCATGATGGTGATCGTCACCCTGGTAAGGAGGCGGAGCAAAACCAGTGGCTACCACGACTCTGTGGGAAGCCGGGATGAAAAAGCCAGTATTCCATTGGATGGTATGTTGTCCCACACCAACACCCAGTCCCTCAATTCTTCACGGACGGCATTATTGTCCAATTCACACGTGTGAGACAACATTATGTCATTTGACAAACTACACAATATTCATGGTATAGTATCAAGTCAATGGCCGTATTCATTGAGATATACCTGGTAACACGAAGAGAATGAAGGTAGACTAGTGCAAATGACAAGATGTCTCTATTCTATGGAATTCGCCTTGTACAATTTTCCAAACGGACTAACATTCGCGCCATTGATGCCATTAATATGAGGGAAAAAATACAAATCCAAAGAATTCCCTGCATGGTATTAATTAAATATAATCATGAAAAGAATAACGAGATCATGAACAGGGGCGAGGTTTGGGGGACACGACATTATTTGTAGACCTTCCAGCAAGATGTTCAACAATGGAACAAATTTCAGTATTACTGTGGCTATTTTCAGTGTCTCCAAATAAAACATTTCATTGTCATGCAAGCATTATACCAACTACAGTGGATTACCACACTGCAAGCATTGCAAGCACAATATATTGTTACCTACTATAAAGACAATCAGTGATGGTGTTTGTGTGTTTTCAAAATCAAAAAGCCTCACTGTTGGCTGCATTTCATTCAAATTTGCATTTTGGATTGAATAGTTGTTACTGTTGTTACTTTGAAATTAGAATAATGTGATTAATTTCTGATCTCCGCATCGACTTCTAGCTTCACTCTTTATATGTATTATAGAACAATATCATTTTAATATGAGGCATTTTTCTACTACATTATATCGTGTGCATGAGGCTAAGTTTGAAAAATATAGATTTATGAAAGGCAGACTTAGCATTCTTTTTGGGGGGATGGGTAGGGTCGTTTTTGTATGGTTTATTATTCTGTTGTCGTTGGCGGTTCTTTATGGAGTTGTATGTTTTGTTGTTTTAATTCTATTTTGTTTTTGTGTGCGTTAATCTTTTAGTGGGGTTGTTGTGGGTTTTTTTTTTTTGTCTAACTCAGTGGCTTTTTCAGACTTTGTTAATGCTCCACTTTATAATTTGCTGCATGTGGCTTCACGTCTCAACTCTCAACACCCATGCCACCACCACCATGGCGGAGTCTCATTCGCCGCAAAGCTTACATTTTGTCCTTGTGCAATAATGTTTAAATATCATCTAACATCAAAACGATTTGACAGGACTCGAGTGTATGTCACTAACTTATTCGTGTTTTATTTGACTATTGGAATAAGATTCATATCATATTATGCAATACATGAGAGATCCACTCACGGATGGCCGAATGAGTATAATAACAGTTATGTTAGCATCAGACAAAGCCGCTGCAGTCGATTATGCTTAAGTTGATGTTGTTGGGAGAGTGGAACAAAAATCTCAACATACCCGAAGTTCAACATAACCGTTGTACTTCACCAAGGTCACATAGGTGTTTGTTCCAAAGAAAAAAGATCAACACAACCGAAGATTAACTCAAGCGACTTCAACTTCAGCGTAGTCCACTGTATTTTGTGCGACCCTAAAAGGATGCTAGTGGTGCGGCCAACGTTTAAATGCTTGAGATGAATGGTGAACTGCATTAGGGGTGACAACTACGAACAAAGACGCGCAACTAACGGTATGAGTGAATGGTCGCCCAAAACAAGCGACCTCGTCTGATGCCAGCGGTAGGGCGACCACAGACAGAACGCTCATTGCTAACGCTGAGAAAAGGAACAAATGAGGACGACTCACGAACAATGGAGAGCAGCTAAAAAAAGGTTGTTCTCCATTGGTATGTTACCAGCATAAGCAATAAGCTTTCTCGCTGTGTCCGCCCTTAGATTTGAACCTACTACAGCCTAAGAAATGTCTGATTTTTGACCCTTGATCCGGGGATGTGGTTTGGAGCCATCTGACACGGTGGGCAGCGCAAGCGGTAGCAAGTTGTACAGTTATAACAACGTCAAAGTGTGATGAGCATTGGGCAGAAGTGTTTGTCTGTTGCGTGTAGTTTAACGTAATAAACCTGATGGTGACGATGACACGACGACGATGATGATGATTATTACAATATTATTCCCATATTATTATTATTATTATTATTATTATTATTATCATTATCACTACCACGATTAATATTGTCATCACTTGAATAATCATACTCGCCACTTTTATATGACTATAATATCAAGTAACTATATTATTAATATAATTGTCATTATTCCCACCATCAAAATTTAATAAAATCATGTAATGATCTGATCATTACGTCATATCACCGAGGTTTTGTGTTGAAAATGATCAAAATAATGTCAAAAGTATTGAAAATGGCATAATAATAACATAGTATCTTCCAGTACCGGCATGCCGCGCGGCGAAAAAGGGGCGGAAAACATAATATCTTCCAGTTCCGGCACACCGCGCGGTGAAAAAGGGGCGGAAAATATAATTTCTTCCAGTTCCGGCACACCGCGCGTTGAAAAAGGGACGGAAAACATAGCGAGAAATGAAACGATGAGAAACAGGTTGACCACTTTTCCTTTTTTTAAACGTAGTATAGGTGGTCAGTGATATGACTGAACAGTCCAACCCTGTTTTGGATGACAAACAGTCCATACGGGATTATGTCTCCTCCAGAGAGAAAAGGGGGCTGTTTATTTGGACCCTGTTCTAATTTCGACTGGCGAATGCACTTCTTTGAATAGAAGACTCACAATACACACACAAGTCCTTTTAAAATTGTATAAATCACTATAACTAGCAAATACGTTTGCGTAAATCAAATCGAAAAGCGGTGTCGAAATTACAGCGGTGTCCAAAATGCATACCTTATTTGGTACTGACGATGATGTGGAATCTGTTTGTTTTATGAGGAAATAAAATTATATTGTTTAATTACTAATATCATCATTGGACACGGTCTTTGATCCACATCAATTGCCAGCTCTGTGTTCAGCCATGCTCGGGCGGGGTGCCTGCATTTATGTCGGGTCTTGTCCGCCCTTTATGGTTGAAAATGGGTTTGGCCCTAACATTGTCTGTATGGGGTTTGATCAAACAAACAATTATTATTTATGGACTTTTCCCCTGTGGTTGATGATTTTGATATCCCTCAATGTTTGAAATCTTTTACATTGTTTACACCGTTCACGGACGTTATCGAACTCCATGATCAAGAAATGCATGTCATTTTCAGTAAGGGGAGGGGCTGGGTAGATGTGTTTGTGTATGTGTGTTAAAAGTGAATTCTCGCAATTAAGTTAAACAGTTTTTAAAAAAACAACACCATGTGTATTAAGGAGTATTGATTCTAAGCAATTCTAATATCATAATTCTTGCATAAAATAGTGATTGAACAGACTACAGAATGTATGAGATGTGAGAGACGAAGAAAAGAGAAGAGGAGAGAGATTTACATTCAGTGCTATTGTAAATATTCATTGATGTGTTCAATGTCTATAATAATAATAATAATAATATGTCGGAGACAGCAATATTGTTGTGTTACTTTCTGACAAAGACTAATGATTTGTCTATTCAATACTTTGTGTGAAGCGTGTGAGTGCATTCGGTGTGAATGTGATCTGCAAAAAAAGCACATGCGCCAGTGAGTGATGTGTTATTTCATGATGTCCGGACTCGCATAATCAATGTGTTATTTCATGATGTCCGGACTCGCATAATCAATGTGTTATTTCATGATGTCCGGACTCGCATAATCAATGTGTTATTTCACGATGTCCGGACTCGCATAATCAACACCGTTTCCCTCGACTTTCTTTTGTTTTTGTTTTTTGTTTTTTTTTTCTTTTAGAATTTAATCAAGGAAAAATTAAACAAAAGAATTATGTTGATGAACTGATTTTGAGCCAGCGTTATTTTTTGGGGGTTTGTCTCTCAGTGCAACCTCTTCTAAACTTATCAGATTTACGCCCCTTTCGACGCTTGAAACCACACAGCCGGGGGAAAAACTCTTTGACCGAGCCGGGATTCGGACCGCGGACCTCCCGTTCCGTTCAGTGAGCAGTGCTTTACCACCGCACCAGAGAGGAATCCCAACCTCTCCTATTTCGAAGGTATCCACATAACAGTATCGTTTAATACAACTCACATTCAAGATGGCGTTCTATAACCAATCCACATACAGTCGACTCGCTTAATCGCAATTCGGTTAATCGCAATCTTTCCCAAGAAATATTATCAATTTCGCAATTTCAAATAATTGCAACAAATTTGAGACTCCCGTCGTGTTGCGATTAACCGCAGTCGATTGTATTCATTACTGTACTGTATTGTCTGTGCAGTACTTTTTATCCTCGCACAACACTATTTGATTGCGAGTCATAAAATGGTTAAACAACTTATCTCTACCATTCATACTGTTGTATAACCATATTGTATTATGATATTCAATTCCTATGGACTGGAGGTCCATAAAGTTGTTATGTCAATTGTCTCTGGATGCGGACGTCCGGGGTTCGAATACAGTCAGTACCTATTTGTTTTGCCTTGGAGATTCACGTGAAATCTCCCAGCTTCTGCTGAACCGCCTTTCATAATAATACGACCATTATTGTGTAAAGAGCGTAACATCAAGAACTTTACAACTTTCTAATAATTCCTATGGAATATCGCCAAGTTGACACGAATGCCTTGTCCGATCATTCTCCTTAAACCAAAGTTCGTGATAAGATTGTTGATAGTACGAACAATGCAATACAAACAATTATTGTCTAATGGAAGTCGGAACACCCGAGGCTGCCAATGTATGTAGAACACACAACACACATTAAATCCCACTCATTGGCTGGACACACTAGTTTTATTAAACTATTGCCCAGATTGTGGCTTAATCCACTTCTAATACGCTTATAGTTTTACGCAATTGTCGATGTGAGGAGGTAAAAAAGTCATGTCCAAGATCTGGGTTTTCTTTCAGGCAATATGGAAGATGCCAAGAAGAGACAAAAGCACCACCCCTCGGATTCAAACCCTAAACCTCTACACCCTCAACTCGAATAGTTACCTCATCTTGAAAGAATTTCGAAGAAGGAAAGGCGGGCCGACTATGGGTGGACAACGTGGAGCCAGGTACGGACTGCTGTCATCAGCAGCTTTAGGGTCCTATAATAACCCACCAACTAGAAACCGGACCTTGGACCTTTAGACCTGACCCAGCGTTCCATGCACTACTACACTTCGCCTTCCAATGGACCGCATTTTACTACAGCTTTACGACCGTATATAATATGGGACGTTTGGTAATATTTTACTGACGAAATAGAGGTGAGCGATTTTTTTTCGAAGCGCAAGTGGGGTCATAAAACAGTAAAAGCAGAATCATGGAAAGTCAATGCACGGTGCACGGAAAGTCAATGCACGGTGCATGGAAAGTCAGTGCATGGAAAGTCATCGCACAGTGCATGGAAAGTCTACCTGTAGTCAGCCATTGCCAAAGCAATCCGCTGCCCTTATCTCGAGTCAATATGATATCGTTGCAGTTTATTGCGTTGAGAAAAGCCTGCTTCTGCTGCTGTATCCGGATCGATCCGTTGTGCTGTTATCTAAAGCAAACACCATTTACAAAGGCTTGTCATAACCCTTTGCCTTACAAACAACACACACAACGATGCCGCCATTAATCTCCGCTTTGTTTAGTCTGTCAGTTTCAACATTGAACAAGATAATGGTATTGATATGGCATCGTGCACCAGAATTGTAATGTCATCGTGTCATAATTAAAGGTTATCCACCCATCAATCTCTGGGCAGTCAGACACGGGACTCCTCTGTGGCTCAGTGGTAGAAGTGCGCTTGCCGATGGATTGGGAGGGGCAGAGTTCGAATCCTGGTCAGGTCAAAGAGTTAACGTGGGGTAGTCAGACACGAACCCCTGAAATGATCTTCTTTAAACGTCAAATAGCATTAAAAAGTAAAGTTTATCCACCTAACACCTATAAAATATGCGGTAATTGAAGGCGTCCGTGACCAGTGGTTTTGACATTTGTCTCTGGATGCGGAGGCCCATGGTTCGAATCATACCTGTCCGATTTTTATTTTTGTTAGTCTCTGGACCTTTGAGCTGTGCCTTGTAGATTCGCGTGGAATAGTTAGCCGTTGGCATGACGATACTGTAACTTACAAGGGAGTACAACTAATAACGTGACCCTTTAACTTATAATTTCTGTTAAAGTTCTAACGTCAGGGGGCTTCGTGGCTTAGCGGTAGCGCTTTCGCTTCGTGGGCAAAGGGTAATGGGTTTGAATCCCGACGGAGACGTTGGGATTTTTTTCCTTTGAACTTACTCTAGTTTGATGGCTCTGCTCCTGTGGATTCCGGAATCAAGTCCTATCGGAGATGGACCGTATTATACGACATAGGAGGTCCCGCCTTTGAATGACATCAAACTCCAACAACTTTTAACTTCCTAAATTTCTAAAGTTAGTTTTACACCTGTTTCAACGCAAAAAGGTTATTATCAAAGACGGTCCAACAGAACTTGAGAATTTTCCACGGTCCACAGAAAAAAAATCCTACACAAAGCGGGATTAAAAGCACGGACATCCAGAGGTGAGTTATTTTTTTATGTGTTTCCATTCAGTCTTTACTGATGAGGGGGAAAGTCAGACAGCGACCCCTGCTCCAGACACCATGTCATTCACACGGGCACTCGTACATATACATTTGGAAATAGCGGTCACCATTTAGCATTTGGATATAATTGGATTGATCAACTGCTTGGCTTAATATCTTGATCCAGAGTAAATCCAGCCTCATAGTGCTGGTCCAGACTGTAATGGTAAAAGGGAATTGGATAAGAACGAAAGATATAATTGGAATCTTTTGTCAGAAAACAAATAAGTGAAAATAAACTTAACACAGAAAACGGAAATGGAAGATAAACATTGCTTAACGAAATGAAACACCAGGCGCATGAATATTGAATGAAGTGAGCACCAGCCGAATATAACGTTACATGGATGAAAAATATAACATGAAGAGAGGGAAGTGAAGCCTCCTTGTCAAGAGACCAAGCAGGGAAGGAGAAGGCCTCAAACGGAAAGGCATCACATCTCCCTCACATCACCGTTGCTCTCTCAGTGAAGACCCAGAAAGTCTATAAAACCATTTCACGCACAACGGAGTGCGTCCGTCCCCCCCCCCCCCTTCCCGTGAGTTTTAGACAGACTATCTGTATATTTCACTGGGACAGTGATGAGAAAGTGAGGGAGATGTGATGCTACTCCGAATGGGGCCGAAGACACAAATTGCCAATCAATCAAGACACAAATGTAGCAGCAGGGACTGTCGGTTTTATCCCGTGAACGCCGCCCTTGAAAGACTCGAAAAGGGCGTAACCCTTACCGCTACAATCAATCATTCATAAGATATTTAGTTCGTTGTTTATCTTCTCGTTTTATTGGTCTGTCTATGAAAGTATTCATGGGATTGGGGGGGGGGGGGGGGGGGGGGTGGGGGGC
>JARBEQ010084367.1:0-12465 GCA_030265355.1 Tritonia tetraquetra | reverse complement strand
CATTTTCCCTCTGAGTTAAAACATCGCTGTTTCCGTTCATGCAGCTTGGACACCCGGCATTACTTTGAGTGTCAGGGGCATGATGTACTCATAAGTGTTCATCACTTTTAGTCAACCCATATTGAAAAACTTTAGACATAGAAACAACACATCCACACAGCATGTTTTACTTTGACTGACTAGATTCGTTTTTTATTTTTGGACTTCTGACCAGTACACGCAAGGGGGTAATTGTATACCACTACCATCATATGGTGTGAAGTGTTGACACGTGACACAAATATTTTCCAAAAAAATAAAATTTTACTCTATTCGTTAATGGAAACATATCTAGAGTAAACAAAAACAAAAGTGTAAAAGGACACATGGCTGCTACACATTTATTTAATTGCTATTTACTAAAGTAAACAAGAAAGAAGGTGAATTAAAAATGTCCTTTTTCTGCTTCAGTGAGAAATGGAACAATTACATTTCATTTATGTCATTATTATTATTAAACAACTTAATTTTCCAAAACTTAATTATGCAAAAGGCACTGAAGAAAAATATTCTTTCTTTCTTATCCAATTCCCTATCTTACCCTATCTTAATGCAAAATTTCATAGGCATGCGTCACCTTATAAAGTCTTGAGGATTAACCAATATTTTAGCAAGGGTTTTTTATTATATTATATTTATAATGAGAAGTGATAATTGTTATAGAATGTGTTTGTGTGGTGGTATAATCAGCAGTATGTTACAATGCATTTATTTAGTAATTACCACAGATAAGGAGTCCAGAGGGTTGTTGTTATTAGTAGTAGTAGTAGTAGTAGTAGTAGCAGCAACAGTAGTAGTAGTAGTAGTAGTAGATTTTTCCTCTCTTTCTGCCCAGGTTGCCAAACATTGTGACGAGGCCGCTAAGAAGATCCAGCAAGCCGAGCAAATGTATCACGTGTCCAATAATCTGGAATACAAGATAAAAGAGTTCCCGATCGTGTCAGCGTCAAGGTTCTTGGTGAAGCAAGGAGAGCTTTCACTCATCAAAGGGGAGGGAACAGTTCGGAAACCGCTGAGCAAACTCCTGGGCCACAACAAAGAGCATGTTTATATTTTCCTCTTCAATGATCTTCTTCTGTTGACTAAGAAGAAAGGGTAGGACATGTTTTAAGAATTATTTTTTTTATTACATTGCTCAGTAATACCAAAGATCATCTACAATAAGACAAATGAGAGTGATGTTCCTTTATTATCGTATGTTCTCAGAATTCTCTTATTGTTTTGGTAACATTCAATACTCTATACAATAAAATAAAAAATAAAATTATGTGAACTAAAAAATATCATACCAAAATCATAAAATGCGTTCCATCCGGTGCACACTACACGCTATGGCACAATTAGCACACTTGGTGCAAGGGAAACTACTCATAAAATTTCCTCACTCAGTATATATTGAAATACGCCGAGTTGAATATCTTATTGTAGATGATCTTTGGTAAAACCTTTTTATACCTGCCAACTCTGAGATTAAGAGAAAGTTGGCATTATTAAAACTTTCGGACCCACGGATGCAAAATTGAGACCGGTAGGCAGTGACCCTTTTCGTGTTGAAAGAGTTATAGTTCTTAGTTCAAAGTTCAAACTATCATGTTCTACTTCTGGTTCGTACCTTTACAATGTGTTTTGATTGACTTCATCTTCGATTTGGACATTTTTTATTGAATTTTGTCAATATTTTCGAGTTCAATCCATGATTGATGGTTTTTGCTTGTGCAGGGTCATCGTGTTTGCTAACAATTTGATAATTTAATCAGGTTTTTTGCATTCTATCTGTGGACTTTACGTTTGTTATTGTGTTAATCTTTAAAGGGATGTGTAATCGATAACCAGCCATTTGATTTATATTTACATCACCATCTTTGTGTATTTTTTATTTCGTATTAACCAGTCACACCTATTCAGTGCGGGACTACTGCCAGCGCAACTCGCTTCACGTTGAGGCTATTGACAACCCAGAGAAGTCACGCCACATTGCACCGGGCATGGCAACAGGTGTCAACCACCTGCTGTTCCTGGCCATGTTGGCAAACCACGACAGCAAGCAGGTGGAGCTGGTGTTGGCCTGCAAGTTGGAGTAAGTCACCCATCAATCGAATGAGTTCTATCTCCGGAACTCTTTTCCCAATATAATCCTCATTTCTCCTTTGTATGTGTCCACACCATCTTAATCTACTTTTCTTTAACTTTGATGGTGAAATAGCCTTGACACATAACTGGTCTATACTGCTAAGCAGTATTAACCCTCTGCCCCCTGAAGGTCCATCCTATTTCCTACTCTATTTTCCCACAAAAAGGAGCATAATTCTCTAAAGGTTAGGAAAACATTTTTAAAAAAAATCAATCGTAAATTAATTAGGCATGCTATTTGAATACAAAAATATATTAAAAATTGAGAAATGAATAAAGATTTAGAACGCACTTTCGTTATTGTTACCTTCAGTTCCATCATAAAACAAACAAATGATCTGTATCCTTTTTTTTGTTGTGGTTTTATGTCAAATCAATATCAGATACACAAGACTAAAACAGTGTTGTAATGTTATTTGCAGGAGTGAGAGAAGTCGTTGGATTGATGCCATTATGCCAGCCCAGGCAAACTCTGACACGGAGAGGATATATGATGTGTGGGGTGAGTTGTACTTGAATACTAATGTCGTTGCCTGGGTGTATTAACCCTGTAACTGTAACTGTTAGTCACAAGGTTATTGCACCCACCTAATGGCGTGATGTTTGTAAACGTTTTCATACCAAAAGTTTGATATCTTTGAAGAAGGTGAGAGCATGGATGTAGATATTACTTTTTTCTTTGAAAAGGATACAGAAATGAAAGTAAAAAGTATATATTTTTTTTAAACCTTTAAGGTTTTGTATCAAGAGTTCATCCATTTGTTTAGAGGGTTGAGTGAGAAATTTGAAGTTAATGTCTCTTCATTTCAAGGGAAGATCTTTGATTTGGGAATATATCTATTTTAAAAAAATCATATAATACACATGTTAGGAGTAATAAATCTTATGGTAAATATATTAACATTTAATAAGCCAACACAGTCAAATTATTATAATTATTACTGTCCCTTACAGATTGTCCTCAACTCCAGTGTGTCAGAAAGTACTTGGCCACACAACCCGACGAGTTGACCTTGGAAGAGGCGGATGTAGTCAATGTCACTAAAAAACTAGCAGACGGTGAGTTATCCATTTTTCATCATATTGTAGTCCCTTTTGATATCAGTCAATTTTCTTATTCTAAATCCAAGTTTTTAAAAGTGGTATGGTATGTTGTGCGCCATGTGTGGCAAAATCTGCTCAGTTTTCTTAAAGCTGAGGGGTTTACGACTGAGGCAACAGTAAATATTGTTCTCTAAAACTTTGGCAACACCTAAAAATGTGACGCTCATTGTGCCATTCAAGGTTTGGGGGCTGATCACCTGCTTGCCTTATCTACCTGATCCAGAGTTTTTCCAGCTCTGTGTTCAGCAATGCTATACATTGAGCTGTCCACAACACTGCTCAGGAGTTTAATGTGGTTTGGATAACAAAACAAAACAACGGTATGTTGTGAATGAGGTGATTTTTTTACAATTGTGATTTTATGATAGGCTAGACGATGAAAGAAATCAATAGGGAACAAAAAGAGTTGGGGAATAAGCATTGGATTCTCTTAGGTGATTGATTTTTTATCACATTGTGAAATATGATTTTTTTAAACACTTGTGACACAGAGATACAACAAGAACACATTCTTCCCACACACCTTCAATGACTACAGCACTCTGCCTAACACTGTCTTGTTCTATATTATATCAACTACTAGCCTTGTAATGTCATCCTATTTCTAACTGTCTTTGTCCTCACCATTCGATTTATAGTGTGTTACGAATACTTTAGAGTGGACTAAGAAAGTATAAAGTATATTCAGATGAGAATTTGAATTTGGACTGACAAGACGTGTTTTCTTATTTCTGTACATTGACTGAACTATTTTGTGCTACATAGCATAACGACACGTGTCTGACTTGGCCATAAATTGTGAAATGGTGGATACAGTAAAAACAGAAATGTCACTTTCTTTAAAAAAAAAAAAAAGAAGAAGAAATGTCACTTAAATCAAATTAACACCAGACTTTTCAACTCGCCACCCTAGAGATTCTATTCATCTTTTGAAATTAATTTGACGCTATTTGTATGCTGATTAACTTTAGTTTTTTATTTGCTAGTCTTTGTCTTGAAGATGTAAAAAATTTAGAAATTTCACTTTGTCAAAGGGCTTGATTTTTCATTGTATGCGTTTTTTTGTTTTTTTTCTAATTGATTCTATAGGCTGGTGTTTGGGCGAGAGGATCCGTGACGGAGAGAAGGGCTGGTTCCCAGCCAGCTACACGGAGGAGATCAACAACAGTCATGTCAGGGCTCGTAATCTCCGTCTACGATATCGATTAATGATGGCGTCAGAGGAATACTCACAAATGGAACTAACAAAGGATAAGAGATGAAGTCTAAGAATGGCCGGTGAAGTGAGGATGAATAGAATTGGGTGTGAAGACTGAGGGAAGATGAGAGGTGTGATGTGGAATGAGAGTGATAAGTGGATAGTGCGTGCGTGTGTTTGTGTGCGTGTGTGTGTGTGCAAGTGACATGGAAATCTACTGGAAAATTGTTTACATGAATGTTTTTGAGTGTATATATATCCTATACTTTCTATTATTGATGTAATTGTAATATGAAAGTGTATAGATTATAAAAGAACATATCAAAGATTGGCTGTGGAAGAACTTTTTGACAATATGATCTTCTTATTCACATGTGTTTGTGTGATGTTTGGCATGGAAATGTTTGCTTCATAAAAGGAAGGTCTTTTATGTCATTTCAAGCAATCAGTTATGTACCTAGGTATTATTCATTTCAAAATGTAAATTCCTTATCAATTTCACTCCTTTGACAGAAATTTATCAATAAAAATTGTGGCACATTATATTTCCTCTCTACTTAATTGTACTCTCATTTGGTTTCTCAGTTGTCATGTCTTTGTTATAAGATAGACAAATATGAAAATGTATGCACAATTAATTAAATTACAGGGTTGTTTTTTTCTCTCTCTTCTTTTGCTTAAATCTGAACATAATATTTTTGGATTTGACCTTTTACATTTCAACCAACTCCATTGTTTGACGTGCATTCAAAACAAAAAGCTGGCTTCGTACCGTCCTATTCTGACAGTGTTTTACGTCATAAATGCGGGTTGAACATGTCATTGTCTTTGCTAACTTACTTATACTCGACGACATGCTAAAGATCAGTATATTTTTCTAGAGCCATGAATAAATGTTGATCACTTCATACATGTTATTGCGTGTCCAGTGTTTTTTCTGGTGTTTTTGTTTCTTACATGTATAAATGTCTGAGGCTGAAGCCAAATCTGACCCGATGGACTGGTCAAATGCTCTATAGAATTAAGTGAATATATAATGATACCCTTTATTTGAAGATAATTGATCTAAATGAAATTATTTAAACATTGTTTCAGATGGACTTGGGCAATCACTGTTGGGCAGTAGCAAAGGGATATATCTTGTTCACTATATTTTGATGAGATTTATATGTAATGCTGTCAGCACAGAGAAAGACGTGTTTCTTGTTTATTTGAAGAAGAGAAAAAAAAGCGGCGAATACAAAGATATTTATAATTAGAGAAGATATGCTGTGACCAGAATGTTAATGGTTTGTTCAGATTCTTAACTGAGATGGTTGTGACATGTCTTACTGTAATTTTCCGAATCATTGCAATTGATACATAAATATGTCAGGTTCCCTTAAATTCTTGGGATCACTTGATAGCCCTAGAATTTAATAAAATACTGAACCTCCTGTGAAAAGCCCTGAAATTTTGTCCTACCAGTTGGATGATTGAAAAAAATAATTAATCCTGCTGTACCTTTTCTGAACTGCAAGTGTAAATTTTCTGGGTGTAACAGTTATTTTTTTAAGCCCTGAAAAAGCCCTTGAAAAATATTTGAAAGGGGTGCAGGAATCAAGAATATAGCAATGCCATCACTTTTCTGTCAAGAGTTAAATCCAGTAACGTTTTAAACTTCATCATAAGCATCATTAACCGTTCAGTGCATTAGAAATTGCATCAATTTGTGTGGCACCTACCATCCATCACATGATCACTTTCATCATTCATTCACAAGTCGTTTTGTTTGAGTGTGCATGTAAACGTTACCATCATGACAATAATTTGAAGAGTGCCTTACCAGGAAAATGAGAACAAAATTGTTGATGGCTCTTTTACTCACTTGATCTAATTCAGTCAAAGTGTTGGTTTCATCCATATCTATTTACTGGTACCCCAAACACTGGGTGCCTCTCAGTAATTGGTTCATTGATAGCATCACGATTTATACCCGACTCAAAGGGTTCGTGTTTTGTATTGTATATTGCAAATGTCAAATATCAAATCAGTTTTTAATGAAGGAAAATATTTGTCAGCTTCATTGTCAAACTGTTTTCAGGACTGAGTTCTTTGTATCTTTTTTTTTGTGTGTGTCTGATTTGTCAGTTTAAAACATGAGTGCTTAATTTTTTGTTTTTTAAAAATCACTGACCGTTATTGATGTTTGTCATATGTATCTTTATTTTAAGTTTACTTCTCTTTCTGCCTATGTTGGGTTGATATGTCTTTTATTAGCCAGTACTGTGCTGTACGGACATGACTTGGTTGGTGTGTGTGTGTGTGTGTGTGTGTATGTGTGTGTTTGTCCATTATGACAGACAATGAGGTTAACCGTCATTTCTTTTTATTCAATTGTCTGATATTGATAATCTTTTACGCAATCTTGCAGGCGGTTGTAGGGGGCGCTTTTGGTAGGGTCTCCTTCTGTTTCTCATTCTGTGAGCTTAAACTATTATTTTACCATTTCCTAGCATGATACAACCAGAATTGTGTCGATGTGCTTCTCTAGTAACAAACAATTACCCAATCTTTTGTAGAAAAGTTATCATATTGTTTATTATCTCAAGGACCAGTATTCTAAGATATATTTATTAAGTATTGTATTTCTTTTTTAAAATATTATTATTATGGATTATTCCTAATGTTGTTTTTTATTGTTGGCTGGATCAAGCAAGCTTTACCAAACCAAATTTGATTTTTGATTTCATGTAGAATGACTGTTCTATGTTGTGAATTTGTAATATTTGACCACACTATTTCTTGATGCAAATGAAGTATACAAGTTTGTGGACAGTACTTTTAGTGATTGAATTTATTGACTTGTATCACTGTGTTCATCATTGCCTTAATTACAAATATAAATAAAATACAAAAGGGGATTTGATACAAGCTATGACACAAAACCACTTGATTGTATAAAGAATATCATCTTTCATATCTTCTATTTACTTCACCCACTATTATTGCATCATAGATCTTATTAGATTGGACCAAATTGTTTCAATGGATGTAGAATATTAATTGTCTTAGTTAAACTTACCAACCTTTTACACTTACATTAATAGGCTGCTTTCTTTCCTTGCACTTTCCCACCAGAGAATGATTATGAAACACCTCCAGGGATGCTCAATGGCATATCTATTGAGTAACTGATGTGTAGAAACAAGACAGGCTCGTAGATTTGCCTCACAATTGGAGTGCCTGTCGGAGTCAAATATCCGGTTACCAAATTAGACATTGCTCGTCACAACTCCTTAGTTAATGCCAAGTTATGTTGGGATTTTGTTGTTGCGTTTGTTTTTGGGGGTTGAAGTTTTTGGGCTAAGCAGAAATTTAAAGTCACATTGTCAGCATTTTTTTCTCAATAAAACACTGACTTTTGAGTGAACAAAAACTCTAAACTAGGTAAATTTGTTTCTTAGAGATAGTAGAAATGTACCTGTTCTCTTAATGAATATAAAGCAAAACCTGTGAAATTTTCTATAAATGATTCACAAGGTATTTTTTTAAGTTCTCAGATTTTTTATTTCACTGTTTTCATTTTAAACATTTTTTATGCAAAAAGTTTCTTTTGCAAATTAGAAAGAAAAAAGCATCTTTTGGAAATAAGATTACATTTTCAAGATGAATTATGAATGTTGCTCATTATGTTGTATTTGTGATTAAAGTTTTATTTTCCTTTGCATTGTTTTCATCATAAACGAGAACTTTCTAATGTGACAGGTTCCTGATATATTTTTAATCCTTTCCATCGGCATCCTGTGATTTTTTTCTGTTGCTTTTCCTGTATAATCTTTTGCAATATAATTTTTAACAGTATGTTGCTTTTCTTTACAAGGCATAATTTGATTTTGCTCTTTTAGTATTGATTCCTTTTGCTTTTTTTTTTTTTTTTTTTTTACACATATCTAATGTTTTAGCCTTGAAATGTTTCCTGACATGCACTCTGTACACTGTGTCATGTTTTTCAATGTTACAAATAACCGGCATTCACCTCTGTTTTATTTTACTGTATTTGTGATTAACTCCTCCAGAGCTTTTATTTCAAATTACAGCAAAATGGAGGTTTTTATAATCCATAATACTGGACTAAAATTCTATTGTTTATTTGATTTGATTCATGTCAGTGTGTGTTGGTTTGAAACAGAATTGACCATACCAGCCGTAACCATGTCTTCCTTTGTCTCCACGTTGGTCAAGCTGTATCCTAGAGGCGGTTGTTAACTCCAAATATACATCTTCGGGGTTTTCTAGGATTAGCATCATGGCTGACTTGCCAAAGTTAGAATTTCATTGCAAAAAGTTACATGTTTTACAATCTCCTTACATAGTTGCATACATTTTTTCTTTAAATGGATCGATTGTGCGCGTTGCTGATGTTGACAATGAATTTTAAATCCTGAATTGAGAGGTATGAGAACAACTCAGTAGATAGCAGAGATAGTTTCCGGTAGAACCGTCTTGCTCAATTAATCGTAGTGCAAAAATGACAAAGAAAAGTTTCCCTTAGTTACGGCCGGTATGGTCAATTGTCATGAGATCATGTTGTTATGTAAAAGAAATGGGTGCGAAGCCATTCTATTCTTGCTTGAATGTTGATGTTGTCAAAAAGATATTATCTCACTTTTGTTATTTTCATTTCAAAGTTGATATAATCTGTGAACCCTTGTTTGTAAAAGCATGGAAATTATACTGTGTATCATTTTCACATGACATGTATAGGACTGTGTTTGTTGTTCATATTCATTATTTGATATCACCGATGAATAACCTTGGTAACAATGTATTGGAGTTATTTTCTGGTATATATTTTACAATATGGTATATGCTGTATGTACTCTGAAAAATGTGTGCTTGTCCTCATAATGTTACACATCACAGTTTTTCAACAAGGGTCCACACGCTCACATTTATTCTTGTGCTATAATTTTGTATATTTTATACCTTGGGCATCATGAGAAACTTGTAACACAGTTTAGAATTAAGATTATTTGCTTATATGTGAGGGGCCAGGCAAAAACCTGGTTAAAGTCATTTTTTGCTCCCCTTTAAAGCTTGTTTTCTCTGTTGTGTTTCACACCCCTATGACACAAATACTTTAATATCTTTGGTTCTAATCATTCAATTTGGATGACATTTTTAAAAATCATTTTAATGCTCACACATTTTTGTTCTGTCATATGCCACAGTCATCTCGAAATTTTTATTCTGAGACTTCATATGCTTTTTTTTGCCTGGGCCCTCATAAATTGATATCAAGTGATCAAATTGTCACTACTCTGTTGTAGTATCTGCAGTCAAAGCTAAGGCCTGAACAACCACAGTCTCCGTACTTTTTAAAGAATGGCAACAATAAGACAACATTTATTTGTGTGAATTTGTACTGATCTCATGTTCTCAGTTGAGGTGTCATGATCGGTAGAGCAGCCACCACACTGCGATCCATTGAGACTCGTCCCTCAAGCTTCTTGAAAAATCGCTTACGCACTACTTACATCCATCATGTTGCAGGCATTGAAAGAGACGGTGGAAATTTTGACTTTTTAAAAAGCTGTAATTTTTTTTTAAATGCTAGTTTTTCATGATGCTCATAATGGAATATTAAACATGGGTCATTTCTCTCTGCTTCTTTGTCCATCCTAATCATGTGTAATCTCTTTGATTTCAACAGATTCTCTGCTGCATTCCTATGTTAATAAACATTCAATAAATGAATACACAATGTATTATATATATATATTATATACATTCATATTATAATGGAAAAACAATGACAATACAAATAAAAAAAATACTGAAATTATTTTATCCTGGAGTTTGTTTACTTATTATGGAGTCCGTTTTTGGGTCAGATGTTGTCGAGCTATAAATCCAAGGTTTTCAGTCAAGCAGCAGCAGATGATCAGCCCACAGTGTCAGAACTGTTGTCAACTATAAAACTACTAGTTGCCAGTCTTTCGTTATGAGAGTGTAGTCTCATGGACTGCAAAGAAAACAAATGAAGTCCCTGAAACAAGATGCAGTGACAGACAACTGATTACCAACATAAGAAGGCAGGCAAAGTTTATAGGATATGTAATGAGGACAAGAACACTTGACGGGGTATCTGCCAGCCCTTAAATTTCAGGGATCCCATGAAGCCCTGGAATTTGTAATTGTGCCCTGGAATTTTGTCCTACCCACTGAATAGTTAGGAAAAAAACTTGCCGTGGCACATTTTATGAAATAGCATGAATAGTAAAATAGTCGATTTTGGAGCCCTGGAATTTAAGAATTTTGCCCTGGAAAAGCCCTGGAATATTATTTAGAAAGAGGAGCAGGAACCTTGACTTACTTGAACACCAAGTTACCAAAAAGAAAAAAAAGGCTGAAAGAGTCAAATGATCTTGGACAGCTCGTCATACTGGATTTGGATGAAGTAGTTGCCAGCATGTTATATTTGTAGCGACGGAAATAGGCAGGAGTATAGAGGTATAATTGCCTACGTCAAAAAGGAAAATGGTTTTTTAAAAGAAAGTAAGGATTTCTTTCTTTGAACCTTCTCGATTTTCATGGCTCTGACCCTGTGGATTCCATTGGACATGAACCTATAATGTGCTGCAAAGGACGTAAAACTAACAATTTTTTCAAAGCGTGTCCTCTTCCTTCAATTAAATCTATTTACCAAGGGTCTTTTCATTGACCTCTTAGTCTTAGTCCTAAATAAAATACTTGTATTTAGACTTTTTTACAGCACAAATTATCATTGGTTTTTACAAAGTAAAAGCAACGTTTACATCTGTTGTTAAATCATTCGCAGATAAAAAAAAAAGTTTAACAAGATTTTATTAAGCAGTGTTAACAATAGTTACCATGGCAACGATTACAAAATCATCGATGCAAAAGAGGAATAGATATAGATACATATTGAAAGAATTCAAAGTGGTCCTTTCCAATGACGTAAAATAATATAAATCTTTAACTTTAACAAATAAAAACCCAAACAATCCAAGATTTTAGTTCATCATGAAAATATGGTAAGATAATTTTTGGTATTAAATGAAATCAGTAAGTCAGCGAATGAGAATGGAACATAGAATGACAAGGATTATGAATGTTTTCAAACCTGTCAAGAACTTGATGCATCACCCCATTCCAACCTTTCCAAAACAAAAATATAATTTCTAATTGTTTTAATTGAATCATTTTTATACTCTATTATTTCTCCAAGTTTTAAACAAGTGAACTAACTTGCAGAACACAATTTTGACCGAGTCTTTGATCGTAGGTGTAACAATTTTTCTGAAAACAAAGTATAGATACGTTCAATGTTGTTTTAGACTGATAAAGCGAAAACAGGAAATACGAAAGCGAAACTAGAATTTGTTTTTCTCAAGCTCGAGCCACTTGCTATTTTTTTGTTATTGCTAGATAGCTATCTCTGTCGATACAGTTTGTATTGCTTGAGATGATGCTCGGTTACTGATTTGCATTGCCTCTCTAGGATCGTTTTCGTAACTAGATGGATGGAAAAATCCTCTGGACTCAGTTCGTCTCTCTAAATCTAAGGGTTAGTTTCTTCTTGGATAATAAAAAACATCTGCTGAAAAATTATGTCCCAGAATAATTAATGGATACAACTAAGTAAGAACTGCCTGAAGCTGGAGACTAAGGTGCAAGAAAGAAATGATTGATTATTTTTAAAAGAAAATTGCACAGCATAGTAGTTGTAATATCTGGCTTTGCAGTCACAGAAGCTTGCCCTCAAGTTCAGAGGTGCTGAAGTGTGGAGAGGATTTTTATTGTAGTTGTAGCCTGGTGTTTTTGTCATTTAAAACGTAAGCAAAGATCAAAGAAGAAACAGAAAACTGGAGACTTCTACTCAATATGAAAGTTAAGTTTAAAAGAAAATCTTCTTCTCTTTCTTTCTTTATCAATAACCTTTTAGTACCTTTCGGTGTAAGGTTTATGCATGATACACAAACTTTCGC
>JARBEQ010084256.1:0-14294 GCA_030265355.1 Tritonia tetraquetra | reverse complement strand
GTGGGCTGATCACCTGCTTGCCTTATCTACCTGATCCAGAGTTTTTCCAGCTCTTGTGTTCAGCAATGCTGGACATGTAGCTGGCCACAACACTCCTTGGGGGTATACTGTGGTTTGGATAACAAAACAAAACTTAAGAAAAAAAAAAGACAAATACTAAAGGAAAAAATGAACACCTTACCTTTCTCTCTTACACCGATGGCATAACACTTTCTCAGTTGAAGATTTGTGACCTGAAACCAAACTTTTCATTGTTTCTTCGTCCATGAAAGAATCCTTCATAAGATGGTCTTTTAGGAGCTGCCGCTGTTGAGTTATAAAACTTTTTGCTCTGTGTGATACTAGTTTCTGTGTATTCTGGCAAAAACATTAAAACAATCTGATAAAGACATTCCTAAATAAACAGTAAATGATAAATGATCAGTAAGTGATCCAAAAAATATTTTCATTCACAATAAAAGAATCAAAAAAGCTGTGCAATAATCAAATTAAATATACTTCAATTACACCAAAGAATGCATAAGTTGAATGCATTTTGAATGTTAAATATATTTTTTTAACCTACAAGAGTGAGACCCTGCAATGCAAATTTGCTGTGAAAACTGTATTAAAAAATTACAGATAAAAAAAATGTTCCCTCTAAGTTTAGTCGTCATTGTTTCCGTTCCTTCACCTGTCATTCTTGGAGTATGAGGGATATGCTTTACCATTAGTCAACTGTTAATCACTTTAAGTCAACCCATTTAGGTAGTTACTCTATCACATTCATCCACACATGTTTTACTTTTGACTGATAGGTTTCGTTGTTATTTTTGGACAATACGCCACTGTGTCACTACCTGAAAAGTCTTGACACATGAATATGTTTGTCATTTTATGCTATCTATGAATGGAGACATCAATATCTATCAATGGAGACATCAAGAGTAAACAAAAACAAAGATGTAAAAGCAAAGTGTCGACAAACACATTGCTTTCTTTTCTACGAATTCATACCAATCTGAACAATGGATGCTATCTTTGATATGTTTCATGAGGTTACTGGAGTTATTTATGAAGGCGATTTAAATGGACTAGACAAATACCTAGAAATGACAACATAGAATCTAACATTGACTTTATCTGTGATTTCTTTTTGGATATATATATAATTCTTGGCAGCGATGCCTCAATGAATCGGTGAGTAAACGACCATTGTTTGTTGCGTCTATACTACTCTTCCCATATATTCATGGTGCCTCATGTATAAGAAAGAAACTGAGCATATTTGATCACAGAAACATTAAATTGGCAAAAAACAAATTCTTACCGTGAACTCTTCCTGACAGTAATTTTCAATGAGCAGTTGACAATCTCTCCACACAACCACAACTACAGACATTTCTTCTTGAAACTTAAGTAATCGTTTTCGCACACAGCAGAAAGGATCCTCTCTTGATTTCTCATACTGTAATGACCCTTGCCTGAAAACAGTTTGCATAGAAAACAATGTAAACCCCTGTTCTTTTTAACAAGACCTAAACAACAAGTCTGGCACACTACACCTGACCCAGAACATTTTTATGATGGGCTTCAGTTTCAAAAAGCTTAGTATGAATAATCTTACATAAAAATACTCAACTCCTCATTCATATTGTGGCAACTACTAACAAGCAACATTATAACAACTAAAATATCAAATAGTGATTTAAATGAGCTCTATTATAAAAACATTTGACCACCAGCAACAGAACAGACCATGACCCTGAAAAGAGTACTTTCATTTATGTATGAAAATAATTCTCTCTCAGTCTAAATCTAAGCGTCGACCAAGTACAAAAGTCTTCTCATTTCGGAGTCGATGCTCACCTCAATTGTTCTAAAATTGTTGGACCAACACTACTAATGGCAGGATCATTGTGAGCAATTGAATGAAACAGATGCTTGTTCAAAAGTTCCCATGTCACTTGAAATTGCTTCAAATGATCAGTCTGTAAAATGAAAATACATATAGTGAAATAAATAGCAGGTTATCTGAATTATGAAATAAGTTGTAAGTTAAGAAAAATCAGCAAGATCAACAGTATGTAGATATGTGTTCTGACCATACAACTTCAATTTCATGGCAAAAAATATAGTTTTATCAGGAAACATATTTTACAAGTCTCTCATAGTCATAGGTTCAAAATGACAAAATCATAGTATAAATACACTTTTACATTGCATTACAATGAAAATGATGACTTCTGTACTTTTTTAAATCATGGGAGGAAAAAAAAACTTCGTAAAGAAACTTGACAATAGATTTTATTTGATCTTGATTAATCATTATCATGTGGCAAGTAACAAAAGTAGTTGGGAATGAAACAATTAACAAAACCGTACCAGTCCCCCAAGATACTGGGCCAAAAGATGAGCCTTTCTTGTTATGTGGTCGTAATGACACAACAATGCACTGGTGAAATCTAAGGCTAATGCTGGAGTATTAACACCATTTTCGATCAGTTTCTGAAGAAGGCTGGCTTTAATGTCAGTGACCATCTCTCTGACTTGTAATTCTAGACGGAGAAACAGTTGGTGAGCATCCGTCTGGCAGAGCCTGAATCAAGATTTGAGGTCAAAGATTAAATCACAATTAAAGACATTGAGAATGTTTTAATGTTTTCATACTATACAACACAGCAAATAAAGTTTTACCATCTATCATATCTTCAGATAATTTGAATTACTACTAGTGGGAAATAGGAATTCATTCTTTACAAGACTGGAATTCTTCTTTGCAATCATATCCCCATCATTTTATAAGGGGCATAACTTTCAGTTTTGAGAACATCATGTACCGAATGATATTCTGCATATTCACATCAGTCCTCATAGTAAATTATTCTTCTATCAATAAAAATCTAAACATATCTAGTTGAGTAATCTGTTTTAAAAAATTGTTTTGTTTTTGTTATCTAAACCACATTATACCCCCAATAAGTGTCGTGGCCAGCTCCATGTCCAGTATGAACACAGAGCTGAAAAAACTCCAGATATACTAAGAAAAGCGAACAGATTTTGCCACATACAGCAATGTTTTTTTGTATGGTCATATTTAAGAATTTATAGGATTTGGGCATTTCAAAATTTCATATGTGATGAGGATTTCAAATGAAAAATAACAGCATTTAGAGTAGTTTCGGTAAAATATGTTTTTGAGAGAATATCATTTACTAATAAATATATTTGAATGTGGATCAAAACAAAAAATTATATCTCACCTACTAATGTTCCTCCTCTTTGTCAGAAGTCGATATGGCATCACAAAAAAAAGGTCAACAACCAAAATGAAAGAGTAGGAAAGTGACACAATGGCCAATGAAGCAGACTTCCATGCTGAAGATCCGGGTTCAATCCACACTCAGCCATTATGTTTTGTTCTCTTATTTTTTTAGGTAAGAAACTGTTATAGATTACCTCACTCTACCCAAGGGTAGAAATGGGTACCAGCTCGCAACTTTAAAAGAGTTCCATCTGCACCCTAGTCATAAAGTGACATTGTCTGCTTCATACAATGAGTATGGCACCTGCCTCAAAGCTGTATCACCTGAAAATGTGAATTAAAGCCCACCAGTGGCGAAAATGAATCCAATACAATGTGATAAATGTACATACTGTTCAATCAGATATTTCAGTCGCTCTCCCTGTTCTTCTGACAATGTTGTATCTTCAGTACAAGTTTGCAAATCACGCACAATCGTCTTCAATTCCATCCACATCTTTCGCATTTCCTTTGATTCTTGAGAATGGTGGTTCCCCTTGCAACAACTACAGAAATCAAAATATTCAGAATTTTTACCATAAACACACAACAAAAAATAATTTTTAACTTCTATTATACCAAAATGCAGAAATGCTAATAATCACATTTGGCGATCCAAAGGTGAGGATGGGAAAAAAATAGTTACCAACCTTCCTCCATCACATTGAGTGCATGACCAAGCATCCTGACCAGTAACTTGATCCGGAAGCATGCTATCCGTACATGTATCTGGAATATTGGCCTCCTGTAAAACAAACAAAAAAAACAACAAAATACTCACAATAAATTTTTTATTGATGATTAAGTAAAATATTGCAAAAAAAAACAAAAAAAACACTACACAGCTAAAACATCATTATTGCAGATAGAACCAAAACAACATGACAACTTATCAATATCATAAGCTGTGTAACCTGACCTGTTCACACTCAAACAGAAACTAACACACAGCTCTATGATATTCACAACTTTCGAATCATGGTAACATTCACTACCAAGTAGATGTGGGCATTACTTGCTTCCCAACTACTTGGTGGTAATGGTTATTAAGAATCGAATACTTGAGTATTGTTTTTTGTTGTTGTTGTTTTAGGGCTCTATCGAAAGGCAGGTCATTTCAAAGCCGCCACACATCTCCAAAGAAATGAAAGGTAACTAGATGTCACCCATAGACCACTAGGAAAGACACGCAGTCCATGGGTGGCACCCACCACTGGGGGAGCTGCACTCCCTGTTGATGAACAGAGAACCTATTTATATTACCACCCTGAGTACTCGGTCAAGTGAATACCAACTGGCAATTAACACCAAGCACCTATGACAGTATTCTAGTAGTTTGTCGTACACCACACTGGGAAGAGAGGGGAAAGACGTCAGATTTGTTGTGTTCTTTCAATCAATTGTTGATATTTGAGAGCTGTCTTCATATGTTTATAAAGGAAAAGGTGAGCTTTCAAATGGTGGGAATGACACAGCATTTCATATACAACAGGGTTTTACACCGAGAAAACATAATTGTTTCTCTTAATACTGAAAAAAAAGGACAAATTGTATCAGGTACCAAAATATAGGGGGTCTCAGTGGTTCAAAGGTACGGTTCTCTCATCTGAAACGAAAGGTACCGCGTTTGATTCCCGGCAGCGACACTTGTCGGGTATTCTTCTCCTTGAAACTCGGTGAAAACCTATATATGCCACTCCCCTGATCCTATTCAGGTAGGTGGGATCAAAGAACCTAGTCCTATCAGAGACGGACGATAAGCTTGGACGTCCGTGTGAACGTTGCGCACATTAAAGAACCCTTGGCAGTTGAAAATTGCTAAGAGTAGGCCGCTGTCCGGACAAATTAATTCCTACCACAAAGGTGACAGTGTTATGTGGTAAAATCGTCTTACAGGCATCCTCTCATAACTTTTTTTCAAAACATCACAACAACAACAAAAAGTATGTTCCTAGAGAGCTTTAACGAACCTTTATTTGGATATGTAACATTAAAATCAAGTGAAGGTATTAAAAACCTTGCGTGAATATAGGTCAAATCATAGGTGTTCATTGCCTAATAGCACCGATAACGGCAGTTTGCACTACCTAGTAAAATACTGAGTAACACTATAAAAAGGGATCTCGCTCTTACCAAATAAGACTGGAAGTTGCCAGAAACTTTACTGCGACACCTGGGACAAGTCCATATTTCCAATTTTATCTGAAGAGAAAAAAATTAATGGAACCAGTCCTTTAAAAAGTGATTACATTAGAAACAAATTATTTTCAAGATTTTTTAAATTGTAACAAATCGCTAATTTAATCAGTTAACAAAATCTCACATTGACAAATATTTTACTAAAAATTGTTTACAACAGATGTCAACAATCTAACTTACCGAACCAAAGGACTGGTTGTCACTTTGCCCTGTGACAAGTGTGTTACCATCTAGTGGCCAATCTGTACGGTAAAGTAAGAAAAAATACAAAGAAATGAAGCAATGAATACAATTATACGTTTGTGTAAGTCTAGGCAAGCACTCAAACAGACCATTGATACATTATAAGTATTGTAGGAGCATTGACAAACATAAATCGTTCAGAATGAGAGGAAATATGCTATGAGCCACTCCATTCCGCTCTATGTTGCATTATAGGAAGATGAAAGGAAAAGGTTGAAAAGATATTATATGAGAAAATGTACCCTCAGTTTGTAAAGGAATATAATGTATGCCTGTGAGAGAAAATAAAGAGAAGAGATAAAACAAACCTAAGAATTCTGTCCCTTCTTCATCTCCATCTTGCCCCATAGTGCGAAGAGTGGTGCAGCACCAGCATCGATCCAGGTATGGATTTGGCCCTTTACTGATTGCATGGGCTGGGATATCGAAGTCAAGAGGTGCGTCCATCAGCTCTGTGATCTTCTGTGAATAATGAACCTAAGTTTAATTGCATATAACCCAAACATCAAGACTTAACCTTTCTTCTGCTAAACCCTATTCATACTACTCAGTACCGATTCCAGTCTCGAAACCCTCAGTCCTTGATCGAGAACCGAAGTACTGGTACAGACATTGCAGTTCCGGTGACAAAAATTATTGCTTGTTTGTTGTTGTTTTAGGGCTCTAACGACACAGGAATGACAAAAAATATCAAATTATCAAGCAAACCAAGATTGCTAAGTGAGTAAGGGCTGTTCATGACAACCATTACAAACCCAGCGTGATCGCAGATTCATCTACCGGCAAGCTATAGTAGGTAAGGTAAGCGGTGCATTGTGTACTATAACAAAGTGTGGTCAATGGAATAGCATAATAATTTGTTTTGAAAAAGAGACAAAAATGTTTAACATGTTTTTAAACAATAAATATTTCATCCATATACATTCTTATTACATAACGTTAAAAAATCCAAAGAATGAGAGAGAGGAAAAGAGATATAGGGAGACAGAGGGAGAAATAAATAAATGAATAGAGATGGGGAGAGAAAGACAGAGGGAGTGAGAGAGAGAAACAAGGAGAGAGGAGAAGAGAAAGGGAAAGCTAAAAAGAGAGAAAGACAAGGGAAGAGAGAGCAGAGAGTCCAAGGGAGAGAAAGACAGAAAGAGGGGAATTGGGAGAGAAAGGAGAAAGAAAGAGAAAGTTTTTTCCTCGAATTATTATAAGTTCATGGCAGAGTACCATTGACAGTGTATATCATTCAAAGCCTTCTTGAAAGATGTTTACCGCGCCTGTAGGTCGTTGCTAGATGAGACAGTGATCACAAGAATTGAGCTGAGTTAGGTATCTTGGCATGCTTGATAATTATTGCCGGTACTGATGTGGTACTGACCTCGAGTGTCAGTTTTAACATTCTTCAATACAGTTAGTCGGCCCTGTGTTAACATCACAAATTATTGCCCCAAACAGCACTCACTAACAGTAACAGAACTGTCATAATTAAGGTCAGTCACAGCATCTCATCCGTCACTCTCATTGTTTTGGTTTGTATTATGAGGTCAGGGTTGGGGTGAGGTGGAGTAGTGCCCATACTTTAGCTATCAGTGCCATTCAGTCTGGGACTTCGTCACAGGCCTTTTATGATCACCAGACTAAAAAATCTACCAATAGCTTAGACCCAAAACTCAATGATGACACCGGTGCCGAAACTACAGGTTCAGGTCTAACTAATACCACAAAACCTCATGTTTATGTTGACCACCAAGCATGGACAACACAACCCACCATGTCCTGACTTCTTGTTGACACCAAGAGTCGTATCAATAAAAAAAACAGACCAGTAAACAAATTACTACTATTGAATTGCCCTTGTGGCTACCCCTCAGGTAAAAAGGGAAGAAACTGGGAGGATTTGCCACTCCGTGCATGGCTCAGTCATATTAATATTACCAATGAGAAAAACTAAACCACACAATCTTCCCCTATGGCAAATATCACCTATCACCTATCTCTCATCTATTTCCCAGGACTAATAAATCTCAGGACCATGTTAATCTGACAGTCGGTTATGATGAATTTTGGTGAGGTCAAAATCACGTTAAAAAATGACATTTCATAATAATCTCCATTTTCTTCCTTCTTTGGCTTGTGTTTTACAAGTTATCATTGAAATATTTCCAGACAAGAGCTAAACAATGTAAACCTGTTAGAGTGATGAAATGAATGTAAGAGCCGATGCAGCTATATATGTGGAAGACTTTCTACCTAACAGGACGTGGATATGAAGATGGATGAGAAGGTAATCATTTCCAAACAAACTACTGTGATTGTATTGATAATGTTATTGTAATGATTAAAATTATATGAAAATTCATATTGGTGAAGACCTTTAAATCATAACGAAGAGGTAGGAATCTATGGTAACTTTGTTTTAAATCGCACTGGCCTATACAATTTTTCAGCAAGCCTGAAGATTTTGTCAGAATACACATGTCTATAAACTTTTACATTATGATAGTGATAGGGTATAGTGTTCTCGAGTCAAGATTTAGTAAATTCATTAGTTTGAGAATAATCAATAAAAAATAAAATGCAATTGTACCATTTTTCGTTGAAGCATAACGAGGATATGTTGAATTCACCATTGTTTTTGTTTACTGTTGTGAAAAGCAATAAGGGTATAGTGATATGTCCTTTTACAACTGTTTTTTTAACTCTTGTGATGTCTCCATTAATGGATAGTGTAAAATGATATTGTTGGGAAAATATGCGTGGCATTTCATGTTGTGTCAACACTACCCACATTGATCATGGTACTCATTAGCAACCTACTGTTTAGGAGTCAAAAAATAGAAACGAAACAAAAAATTTGCGGGATCTTACTCTAGGATACATTTTAACAACCAAGGAGGAAAGTTTTGACTAAAAAAGTGTAGCCATTGACCCAATGATGAACGCAAAAGATTGAACTATTTTTGTCCTCTCTCCAGGTTGGTACTGTCCTGTCATAATGGAAGTGGTCAGTGTTTAAGTTTATTTATAATTTGTTTACATATCAAACCGTTATCCACCTATCAAGGTTGGAACGACAAAGTTTTTTTTTCTGAAATGTTTATCGCAAATTTGTGGGATCTTAGACTAGAGGGTCTAGAGTGATTGGAAAAAAAACAAGACAATGAAACAAGGTCCAGACAAAGAATGGACGTAAACACACACAGGCTAAACACATGCAAGCCAGGTCACTAATTAATAGGTTTGTTAAAGAATGAACTATGGTCATGGCCAAACTTATTTCAACGATGGTGATGTCCCTTACTTTCCTGCCCAACCAGGTTATTTTTAGAACAAAGGTACAGAACAGGCTAGCCACTCTATCGCTTTTCGCTCAAGTCATAAGTGGATACAAAATGAGGGATTGACTCCACTCATTACTTACTGAGTCATCCTAGACTTCCAATATCCATTCGTTCAAAATCTCAAAACAGAACTTTTGAGGAGTCAGTCCTGAATTTTCCAAGCACATTTTAAATTATCATGATCATGTCAACAGTCAGTAGAATAGATATTTTGCAGAAAAGAGGTAACAGGCCACCACTTCAAAACTACCAACAGAATCAGTATTTTCTAGTAGAAATTGATTTCTAGGATATATAATACATATATCTGAAAGAAAGTAAAACATGACATGCCATCATGCATTCATGTTACTAAACTATTGAGAGGAACTTGATGAATGAGTTTCTATTTCTAGTGAAATGAATGGGATTCTTTACTTTGAAGATTACAAGTGCCATGAGTAACGCTATACTTGTGCATTTTCCATCCTCTATAATTTATCACAACATAAGAATTCCATTACCTCTGCATCCTCTTGAGTGCTAAATGTAAAGTCAGTTGGGACCTCACAGTTCATTGTGGTGTCTTTCGCAAGTGAAAGCAACTGACTCAATGGAACAACTGGGGTATGCGATGAAGTTGCATTTGAGCCAGCTTTCGATTGCGAGTTGAGAGACCTGCGGCCTCGTGAGCGTTTATTCTCTTTACCATTCATGTCAGCACGTATTCTTGATTAAGATCCAAGGGCAGCAATCATATTCTTAAAGAAAATCAAAGTGTATGAAAACTTTGCCACTTGAGTCTCTGTGAGTTCATTACCAAAATGGCGGAACACTGAGGTATTTTCCCAGAATGCATTGTTTTGGGGTTGATAGGCATTATAAGGGGGGTAACTCTACTGTAGTTGCTACCAAAGATTACCTAAGAGAAAATCCAGTTACTTCCCATGTCGACTCTTTTTCAAGATCTTCAGGTCTCTTGGTCACCAAATTCTTGCAGAGAATTCGTAAAAACAATATTTTTCATGGCAATATCATTACATCGATAACTGCATAGGTATCACATCTGGGCTCTCTGCCTTAGGCATGGCAAAGTCAGAGGGATAGCTTACATCGACAACAACACTCTGCAGTCACGGATAACTTACATCGACGACAACAAACACTATGCAGTCATTGAGAGCTTAAAATCGACGACAACAAACCCTACAGTCACGGATAGCTTACATTGACGACAACAAACATTCTGCAGTCACGGATAGCTTACATCGACAACAACAAACACTACAGTCATCGGTAGCTTAAATCGACGACAACAAACACCGCAGTCACGTATAACCTACATTGACGAAAACAAACACTCTGCAGTCACGGATAGCTTTCATCGACGACAACTAACACTACAGTCACTGATAGCTTACATCGACGACAACAAACACTGCAGTCACGTATAGCTTACATCGACGACAACAAGCACTGCAATCACGGATAGCTTACATCGACGACAACAAACATTCTGCTGTCACATATAGCTTACATCGACGACAACAAACACTGCAGTCACGGATAGCTTACATCGACGACAACAAACACTACAGTCACGGATAGCTTACATCGACGACAACAAACACTGCAGTCATGTATAGCTTGCATCTACGAAGACAAAAACACTCAGCAATCACGGATAGCTTACATCGACGAAAACAAAAACGCTCTGCAGTCATGGATGTAAACAGCAAGAAAAACTACCAAGAGGTGGACTAAAGAAAATGTGTCAGGATGCAATCGACGAAAACAAAATCAGTCTGCAGTCACGGATAGCTTATGTCGACGAAAACAAACACTGCAGTCACATATAGCTTACATCGACGACAACAAACACTTTGCAGTCACAGATAGCTTTCATCGACGACAACAAACACTGCAGTCACGTATAGCTTACATCGACGAAAACAAAAACACTTTGCAGTCACGGATCGCTTACATCGACGACAACAAACATTCTGCAGTCACATATAGCTTACATCGACGACAACAAACACTTTGCAGTCACATATAGCTTTAATCGACGACAACAAACATTCTGCAGTTATTGAGAGCTTACATCGACGAAACGATAAAAACACTCTGCAGTCACGGATCGCTAACATCGACGACAACAAACGTTATGCAGTCACATATAGCTTACATCGACGACAACAAACATTCTGCAGTCACATATAGCTTACATCGACGACAACAAACACTACAGTCACGGATAGCTTACATCGACGACAACAAACACTACAGTCACGGATAGCTTACATCGACGAAAAAAAACACTCGGCAGTCACGGATAGCTTTCATCGAAGACAACAAGCACTCTGCAGTTACGGAGAGCTTACATCGACGGCAACAAACATTCTGCAGTCATTGAGAGCTTACATCGACGACAACAAACATTATGCAGTCATATATAACTTACATCGACGACAACAAAAATTCTGCAGTCACATATAGCTTACATCGACGACAACAAACACTGCAGTCACGGATAGCTTACATTGACGACAACAAACACTCTGCAGTCACGGATAGCGTACATCGACGACAACAAACACTACAGTCAACGGTAGCTTACATTGACGACAACAAACACTCTGCAGTCACAGATAGCTTTCATCGACGACAACAACATAGCTTACATCGACGACAACAAACACTACAGTTATCGGTAGCTTACATCGACGACATCAAACACTACAGTCACGGATAGCTTACATCGACGACAACAAACACTGCAGTCACGTATAGCTTACATCGACGAAAACAAACACTCTGCAATCACTGATAGCTTACATCGACGAAAACAAAATCAGTCTGCAGTCACGGATAGCTTACGTCGACGAAAACAAACACTGCAGTCACATATAGCTTACGTCAATGACAACAAACACGTTGCAGTCACAGATAGCTTTCATCGACGACAACAAACACTGCAGTCACGTATAGCTTACATCGACGAAAACAAAAACACTCTGCAGTCACGGATAGCTTTCATCGACGACAACAAACACTCTGCGGTCACGGATCGCTTACATCGACGACAACAAACATTATGCAGTCACATATAACTTACATCGACGACAACAAACATTCTGCAGTCACATATAGCTTACATTGACGACAACAAACACTCTGCAGTCACGGATAGCTTACATCGACGAAAACAAAAACAATCTGCAGTCACGGATAGCGTACATCGACGAAAACAAAACGGATAGCAGAAATACTCTGCACTCTATACTCTATATAGAGTATTTCTGCGGATAGCTTACATCGACGAAAACAAAAACACTCTGCAGTCACGGATGTAAACAGCAAAAAAAACTACCAAGAGGTAGACCAAAGAAAATGTGTCAGGGTGCAATTTCAGAAATAATGAAAAAGAGAGGATCTAGGCTTGTAGAGACAAAGAGGATGTCATTGAATAGGAATCAATGGCGAATGTGTGTATCACGCATAAACCTTATACCGAAAGGTACTAAAAAGGTTATAGATAAAGAAAGAAAAACTTTCCAGACATGTTTAGTCTTATTCTGTGGCCTATGTACTGTCGAGGTGGCCAATTGGTATTTTAAACTTCCTTGGCAAGGGTGGTGGGTTTGAGATCACAACACAAGCATTATGGCCTGTTCACATGGTGCTTTTTTTTTTTTTGTCCAGTACTTTTCGCACGGCAAATTGCACGGACTAGATTCACTGTTTAAATTGCACGGACTAGATTGACTGTTTAATTACTCCGCACCAAGGAGCGGAAGCAAACTATGATCTGGTTTATCAGCGCCGCATCGCTCGGAACAAATTATTGGTAAGGGGGAGCGACTAAAAACAAACGCCGTGCGGAAAGTACTAACAAAAACGCACCATGTGAATATGCCATCAGACGTGTGTGACTGATTTTCTTTGTTCCTGGTCCACGTCTCTCTAGCGGGAATTCTGCGGCCTGCCCTTTTTTTTTCTCTTTAAATGATTGTTTTATAATATTTGGCGGAACCTTATTCTTACTCCCATGGCTCCTTGGGGGAGCAAACGGCTTCAACAAATAAATCGTTTCCATTGACCTCTGTCTTGGGCCAGTGTTTTTAGCTCATTCCATGACTTTCCTGACTCTCTTCTCCCCTCTTCAAATGTCCTAAGATCATTATTAGTGGATCTTTTAATGTTGGACTGGGTCATGATCCAGGTTTCAGAGCCATATTGTAATAATACTAATACTGATAAAGATTCTAGTTTTGTTAAAATGATATTTCTTGCTTTCTCAACTTTTTGAAGTAAACTAAAAGCAGTTATTGCTCCAGCTGATTTGATTTGAAGTCTGCCCCTGTTCCTCCTGTGTCGTCTATGATACTTTTAAAGCATATACATCAATGGACTTAATCAAAATCATTTTCATTTAGATAATAACATGTTTTCATTTGTTTATCCATTGATCTGTATGTTGGTGGGTTTCTTTTATTTCCTTGTTTTGTTTTGTTGTCCAAACCTCATTATACTCCAAAGAGTGTTGCGGCCAGCTCCGTGTCCAGCATTGATAATCATCATCATCATCATCATTAACAAAGCGTTGGAAAAAAATTCTGGATCAGGTAGGTATGGCAAGCATGTGATCAGCCCACTGTGCCCAGAACCTAGAATGGCACAATGTAGGAGTTAGTTTTGGCCATATTGGGGGCCCAGTGGCGCAGTGGTACGGTTCTCGCCTCTGAAGCGAAAGGTACCGGGATCGATTCCCGGCAGCGACAGTCGGGTATTTCTCTCCTTGAAACTCGGTGAAAACCTATATGCCACTCCCCTGATCCTATTCAGGTAGGTGGGATAAAATAACCTAGTCCTATCGGAGACGACGATTAACTCAGAAGTCCCGTGCGCACGTTAAAGAACCATTGGCTGTTAAAAATCGATAAGAGTAGGCCGCAAGGCCACTGTCCGGGCAAAATTAATTCCTACCACAAAGGCCACAGTAGGTTGATCACCTGCTTGGCTTAATATCTTGATCCCCAGAAATCCAACCTCATGGTGCTGGCCCTACACTGTAATGGTAAAAAGGAACTGGATAAGATAGAAGAAAGTTTTGGCCATAACAATATTTACTGTTGCCTTGGTGGCAAACCCATAATTTGCTATAACGGAGAGAAAAAACTGAGCTGAGTTTGCCATATTAGGCGATTTATTTTTTATATATCTTTTTTTTTTTTTTTTTTGGGGGGGGGGGGGGG
>JARBEQ010084255.1:0-22468 GCA_030265355.1 Tritonia tetraquetra | reverse complement strand
ACCCCCCCCCCCCCCCCCCCCCCAGTTTTTATCAATAGCTGAGAGGTACCCACAAGGGCTACAGTAATTTGTTTATTTGCCTGTTTTTGATTGATACTACTCAGTGTATTGCTCATGGTGCCAGTAAAGAGCTATGGCCACAATGGGCTGATCACCTGCATGTATGAGACTCTCTGATCCAAAGCATTTCCGGCTCTGTGTTCAGCCATGCTTGTTGGTTGGGGTGCCTGCATTTATGGCGGATATCTTGACTGAACAGAGGGCTGGTCCCAACACTGCCCTGTGGTATTAACTCTTTCGTTATCGTTTGCCGGAATACCTGCCAGTAGACCCGACCCCCAATGTTATCACTGAAAAAATCAGCAGATGAAACAATCAGCCAATACCCTGAGGACTGGATCCATGTCTACACTGATGGATCCGCATGTTCATTTATTGGCTTCAAGGGGGTTTATTCAAGAAACATGGATTACTTATGAGCAAACGCACAGTCAATTGAGTATTTTTTACAATATACCGCCAAGAACAAGGTAAAATTACACGTACACATTGTGTTCATAGTTTTCTTTCAACAAAATTTTTCCTAACTTTCTACATTACATACACTTAAAAGCACACAAAAGGTATGCAAAGCATTTGTAAATTACTTCATAAGGAAGCTCTTTCATTCCTTTTTCATGAAATCTATACTTTTGTCATATTTCCTCTACTTGTAAGTTCAAAATTAACATTTTTTAATACACTGTATCAAGATCATGGCATCTCCTCTGGAGGGCTGATAACGAAAGGGTAACATTTTCTCAGGGGCAGGATATCGAAAGAGTTAATGGGGTTTGATCAAATAAACAATCCTAATTTTTGGGGGTTTTTTTTTGTTTGTGAAATCTTCTTTTTTTTCTTTTCAGGGAGAGATATTGAAGAGACCCCAATCTTAATTGCAGACACAAGTAGTAATCAGTCTCTACTTGAAATGGCTCAGCAATGTAAAGTGGTCTTGAACTGTGTGGGACCTGTGAGTAATTATTGTTAACTGCAACAATTTGTTATCTTTGTTATTTGATGTCAACACTCAGTTAAAAATTTTTATTTCTGAAAAAGATGAAAGTTGTTTTGACCTCAAGGTCATTAAAAGTACAAGAATTTAGAAGGGTGATAAACAAATTATATCTGTTCTATGACTGTCTCACGTAATATATCGCTGAAATTGTTTTATCAAATGAAGTCCAATACAATGCCTGCTAAATCAAGGAAGATGAGTACGAAAATTCTGTTATTCTAGTTCTAGTTCCTGTTTTTCAAATCTCCTCGCGGACTTTGCATTTAACAAGAGGTCTCATACAACAAGAGCGGAGCGTCAGTCCCATGACCTCGTTGAATCCGACTTTCACTGTACAACACATAAGTGGCATTTTATTAATTTAGATTGTAATGGCCCTTTCACAGTGGGTTGATCACCTGCTTGGCTTAATATCTTGATCCATAGAAATTCATCCTCATAGTGCTGGCCCTACACTGTAATGGTAAAAGGGAATTGGGTGAGAAAGATTGTAATAGCAGAACTTAAAAAAAAAATATTTTCTCCATTTGTCCACAGTATCGTTTCTATGGTGAAGTTGTGATAAAGGCTTGCATTGAGAGTAGTACCAGTTATTTAGACATCTGTGCTGAAGCTGCGGTAAGGGAGGGTTTATCCTCAATGTCTCTTTGATTATATGATTCTCTCTAGTTGGGGGGACCCTAATTTTGGTGTCTAATTAATGTTTCTTTTTTTTTTTGTATTACAATCTGAAAACTTCTTTTTATCAAAAGTTGTGATAAAGGCAAAGATGAGATGCATTCAGTTAATCATCATATATTCTTTTATTGCAATATATTAACTCTTAATGTACTATAAGGTTTCTGTAAACTTCTGCACAGGCTTTATTGAAATGAATTCAAGCAAAGTAGATGGTGAAAGCGTGTTTACGGACGAGAGAGGTGCTCTTTAGTGTGCTTTGGGATTTGTGGTCAGATGTGTATTACTGCGCTTCAGGACATTCGGAGTCCTATATACATTGAAAAAAATTGTGTAGCTATAGTGTTGATTTGACAAAAGTGCAATAGTAGCAGATATTAGCAGTTGTTATACAATTTTCTCTATTACATTATGTAACATTTTGATTGGTGAATTATCATTTTTATATAAGTTGGAGATTATATTATTTTATGTCATGATGAATTTTGTTGGCTTTCTTCAGTTTCTGGAAAAGATGCAACTCCTGTACAATGGAAAAGCAAAGGAGAAGGAAGTGTTTATTGTGGGTAGCACAGGGTTTGATTGCATCCCTTCAGAAATGGGAATTTCTTACGCTCGAAAACATTTTGATGGTAAAATTTTTTTATCTTTTGTAGATTATAAAATCAAAAGTGGGGTGATTACAATGGATTGGTCCCACAAATGATATGTGTAAAACGTGTGTCGGACCGTTCCATCGTAATCACCCCACTTTTGATTTTCTTTCACAATACTCATTAGGATTACACTGAGAGGAAACATTTTGACCCAAAGTGGCTATCAGGAGCTGGTTAAAATTTGGCAGAGAAAGAATGAATTATTTCAGAGGAACACAATACAGTTTTTACACTACTAACAATGTCTGTCAATAATAAGACAAATGACTGCAAGCATATTTACCGAGGTCAGCAGAAGAGGGATGTCCCTTTGTTTGTTACTGTTTGATTCAAAATACTCTGCTATTGCCTTCTATTGAAATCCGAAAATTCCGAAGCTGTCGTGACTGGAATTCAAGCACCTTTTAGTGAAAAAATCACAATCCAACTGTCCTCACACATCATATAGTGAAAATGATCAGTTGTTTATCTTATGTATTTACCATCTTTGCTACTCACCATATACTGACATACAATGATGATATATGGAGACTATGGGTATAAAAATACAATTTTAAAGCTTTTAACAACAATACTTACACTTGACTTCAGAACGCGGAGGACCGGGTTCGAGCCTACCTAGCGTGGGTTTTTCTCTGGTCCTTTCAGACTTTTCATCGCTCTGCCCTGGAGATTCACGAGGAATCTTCTCAAGTTCTTTAGAGCCGCCTTTGATATGACCTTTATTTATGTGTTAAAAAGGTCGTAAAACTCTAAACTTTAGAACTTTTAGAACACCTCACCCAAGACAAATTAGGATGCACATTTTTTCACCTGAGCACAGGTAACATCCCATGTTTACCCGTAACTCTTTCCATCCCAGGGGGTTTTCCACTTTTTACAAAGGGGGGTAACCATTTTAAAAAATCATGTATTAAAAACTAATGCATGTTATTTATTAATGTAAAGAAGAATAAATGGAGAATCAAACAGTTTATGGTGTTTTAGAGATTTTGATGTTTGTTCAATGTGAAGGTGTGGAAAACACCCTTTAACGTACAAAAACCAAAATCCAAACATTTTCAACGCTAAAATTATGCAACAAACCTTCTAAAAACTTTATTACCATCATGATACAGCCTTCATACTCTATTATAATCCAGTTGTTAAAGGTTCATTGAAAAATATTCACAAGTTTTTTATATTCAGGACTTTTTGTTCAGTTCACCAAATAAAAAAAAATATACTCATCATATCAAGACAAACACTTTTCACACATTTCCACTCATGATTTACAGAAAACGATTACTATTTACATGATATTATGTATGATATTAATGAACTAGAACACTTGTGTGTGTTAATCAACAAAGCACTGGGGATGTAGGTGTGGATGATAAGCACACAGGGAATAATATTAATGAGTGCGTCTGTTTAGGTTCAGGTGGATTACTACAATAAACGCATAGAGGATTTTTATCATAAATAATGAGATGTCGAGTCACTATTGGATGATAAATTATGACTCTTATCATCTTACCTCAATTCAACCACATTTGAATCAATTCCGATGCGTCACATGCCAATAAACGCTTTGATATTCCATCACCAGAATCTGTTGTTGACAAACAGTTGCCTAGCAACAACGGTGTCATGCGAAATTTCAGAAAGAATCACTCTAGAACAACAGCAAAATTCACGATTGGTCAAATAGAATGTAACCAACTGCTTCAAAGAGAGGAAACAATGCTTAGAAAATAAAAGTGTCCAGATATTTTATATATTTCTCGTTCAATTTTGAGTTTTGCATATGCACGCATGATGCGTTGGTTGCGAAAAATGTTAAACTATTTCAACGCATCATGCATTGCGTGGGACAAAAAGAGACCCCCCACACACACACACACACACACACAGGGCAAGTGTTATTGTGACTGCCCAATACTTCTAGGCAGTGAAACTAGATCCCTAAATCTTCCCCTAGATATATATTGGACTAAGAGATTGTGTTCTCTACTTTATTATATAACGTGGACAAGTATGCCCACAGCCATAGTTAAACATATTAAGGGCATTTCCTTTACTTTTTAGAAGATAGACTTCAAAACTTCATTTATCTTATTTCAGGTGAAGTGACAAACATAGAAAGTTTTTTGAGGATTCAGCATGGCCCAAAGGTATTGTAAAGATATGTTCTACAACTTTTTTGTTCAGTACTCAAGCTGCAAATATTTATCCGTTCATGATTGTAATGAATACTTTCAATAACCTGTGGGTTTTTTATATTCATTTATTCAGGGACATGGAGGAAATGTTGCCACTTTTCAATCTGTCATTTATGATATTGCTCATAAGCACGAGATGATGGTTTTGAGAAAGAGCCTGTATCCTGATCCCTTGCCAAAATTTGAGTACACCCTCCCCAAAAGGTTAATACAGATTCTGCAATTTTTTGTATTGGGAAGATTATTTGATGCATAGGGCTGTTATTTAGTGAGCTTCATTTATAAAATATTTTTTTAGTAACTGTCATTTTAGGCAATAATTTTAAAGTCATTGAAATGTTTACAATTTGTAGTACATGTAATGTTTTTTACGGATATGCTTTTTATATGTATTCAATTTAAATTCATATATTTATATTTGTTGATGTTCAATTCAATTCTTATTTACTGAAAACATTTTGTTTCACATAATACAAATTTTAACATTTTATTTTATTCCTTACAACTGCTGTTGAGTTTTGTTTGGTGAATGTGTTTGTATGCAGATTTGAATCCTTTTGGGGGATCTTTGCATGTAGCGTGCCCTGTGCATCACTGAGTGCATTGTACAGGGATGTTGCTTGAATTATTTAAAATCATGGGGTCCCAGTGGCGCAGAGGTACGGTTCTTGCCTCTGAAGCGAAAGGTACATGGTTCGATTCCCGGCAGCGTCAGGTATTTTTCTCCGTGAAACTTGATGAAAACCTAAATACCACTCCCCTGATCCTATGCAGGTAGGTGGGATCAAAGAACCTAGTCCTATCGGAGACGGACGATAAACTCAGAGGTCCCGTGTGCATGTTTCGCACCTTAAAGAACCCTTGGCAGTTAAAAATCGATAAGAGTAGGTTGCAAGGCCACTGTCTGGGCAAAATTAATTCCTACCACAATTGTCACATTGGATTAATCACCTGCTTGGCTTAATATCTTGATCCAGAGAATCCAGCCTCAAAGTGCTGGCCCTACGCTGTAATGGTAACAGGGAATTGGATAAGAAAGATTTAAAATCATGATCGGGAAAATATGTAAATGGAAACAATTAAAAAGAACTTTAATCAGTTCCAATTCTTTTTTGTAAAAACAGATCATGGCTGTTCTTCAGTGAGGAAGTGAAGAAATGGTGTGTTCCATTTGTGGGCATTGATGAGTCTGTGGCCATGCGGACTGAGAGGGATTTTTTTGCTACAAAGAGACTGAAGACATCAGTAAGTGGCAATCTCTGCGGTTGCTTTTAAAAGAATTATTATGTATACAAATTACAGCTGTAGCACCAGACAGTGTTACCGTTTTCACACATTTCAACAATAGTTGCAGTGTTGAGAATGTATTTTGATAGATTGAGCATTTTATTTTGTGATTTTCATGTCATTGTAGTATTAGTTATATGTTTCCATATACAGCATGCATATCTGTACAAAATGCAGTTTACATTTTTACAATATCTTAATTAGGGACGAAGTTACACATATTTAACCCCCCAAACCTAAAAACAAGAGTTCACAAGTTTATTTCTCCAATAATGGAGTTGTAGTCACGATTAGGCCATTTAACCTTCATATACACACTCTATCATCCAAATCTATTGATAGAATAACAATATTACATATCTATATGCACCAATGGGAAGCTATTCGTTAGATCCCCCCTTTTCTGTCAGACTGACTGGTAGAAGTTCTTGTATTGCTTCTCAATCGCTATCTGACTGCTCTAAATTCATTGGGCATGATGCGGTAATGGTGTCACAACATCTTGCAACCATTTTCATAAAGCCCATTAGCAGTTATGACAGATGGCATTTTCATAAAGCCCATTAGCAGTTATGACAGATGGCATTTTCATAAAGCCCATTAGCAGTTATGACAGATGGCATTTTCATTAAGCCCATTAGCAGATGACAGATGGCATTTTCATATAGCCCATTAGCAGTTATGACAGATGGCATTTTCATAAAGCCCATTAGCAGTTATGACGGATGGCATTCTCTCTCTCATCAGAGTCTAAAAATTCTCTGGTCTAGAAACTTCAGAGAATGAGAAGTGGTGATACTCAGTAATTTCATTTACTTTCCAAAAACATCCTTATAAGAAAGTTTGCCTAGTCAAACATTAGGAAACATTCATAAAGGTACTTTTCCTTTCCAAAATTGAGTGATGATAGATGCAAATCTTCTACTACAACAATTACAACTTGCTCACAGATTCTCTCTGACTTCTTGATTCCTTTCGGGTCTTCAAAAGATGACGGATTGGTGCATACTGTCAGATCCTCCAAATAGAAGACAGCTCTTGGACAAAACGACAATAATTAGAATTTTGCTAAAGAGCCCTTACTTTGATGTTATTTTTCATGCCATGTCAAAGATTTCAACATATATAAATACAGCATGGATTATAAGTGTGATGTGACAGAGAAGTGACAAAGATAAGAATACAAAGCTTAATGCTGCAGTATAACTAAAACTCGAAAACACACACATAAACATTGACACAGAACAAGATAAACTAGAAAACTTACTTGCTGTAAAAAATTTTTTTATTCAAGATAGATAGATAGAACATTGTTTTATAGAGTAAGAGTTAATTTAGTGTAATTTTGTAAACTAAACATGTTATGAATCTAAGTTTACTCCATTCTGGTAATGCTATGTTGGATGTATTTAATTTATTAACAGTTACCAAGACTAGTGGTTTCGTTCCAACCTAGACATCTAGAGTATTTCTTCGGTTTACGAGTCACTCTCGCTGCTGTGACCATCCAAAGATAAATAATCATTAATTGACTCATTGGGCTCTTCTTGATTGGCTAGATTGGCAAGATATATTGTCTTGAAGCTTGAAAATAACAAGCCACCTTCTCTTTACTTGATCAAATTGACTCGATGGAAGCCATGTTTGTGTCTTGGATACGGAATGAGAGCTCAGTAAAAAATAGCTAAAAGATAACAAATAACGTTTCTTTGTGACAAAATAATTTATCAAGTGTAATAATTATTGAACTAAGGTGTGAAATGTGTTTTTTAGCTGTTGTATGTTTCTGTTCGGCAGTAGAAGACATCAAACTCCAGACTAGGTGTTGATCGTGAAATAACATTGGTTACATTCCAACCCGCGGATGTGCAGAAGTTGTAGGGCTTACTAGGTCAATTGTAACCATGCACACTCAATATCAATGGAAAGAGGAGAAAACCACAAAAATTAACATATGATGGGGTCATTGCCATATCATCGATGACTGATCGATCATGAAAGATTGTGTTAAAACGCTGAATTTCAACCAATTTTGATGAAAGTTTTGACTCGATACGATGTTGAAAAAATTTGATTAAAAATATTTCTCTTGCGTATTTTGTAAAATCCAGTTGTGATATGATCCTTAAATGATTGATGAATGTAAATAAACCAAAAAGTCTAAACTGATCAAAACTTTCTTTTGCCTGTAACTCAAAATCCGTTTCAGCGACGGGTTTCCTCAGGCCGCCACACATATGCTCAAAAGAAGTATACACTTCGCTCTAGCTTGATAGATATTGATAAAGCACAATAAAACAAGCTGAAAACCGGTTATTGTTTTTAAATGGTGTATTTCGAATAGAAATAATGAGAATTACTGACTGTTAATGATTCCTGGGCTTTAATTGACACATTTGTCGAAGACAAACTGTGTTTTCAGATTGATGACCAGGAAAGTATCATGTTATATGGGTAGCCATTTAGAAACTATTGACTTAAACAAGCAGATAAATCGGTCCTCACCAAGGGCCAAAATCCAAGGCCTGCCACTTCTGGGATGGTCCATCACGGTTCCTGAAGCAGGAAGATGTGTCGGTAGACTGTAAACTGTTCGCATTGTCAAATTAAATGGACTTGAAATTGTGCTGACTGAAATTCCAGTGATGTGTCCTGAAGCCTAAAGCATGATCCCGCTCTTTTAAACTAAGGCACAGCATAGTAAAATACTGACTTAACTGAACTTATTGACGTGTTGAAATTTGTCAACAAACATTTACCCAAAGTTAAAATGTTTATTCTACACATCCTGCAAATCATATTTTTAATTAGGTCAAAACAGTGCGCACAGATTGAATTGTGGTGAGCAAGGTCATGGCCACCAGACAAAAGTTATGTTATGATAGCACGGTGAATACTACTCACAACAACTCATGGTAACCATTATCTATTATCAAATAGCAGCAATTTATAATGTGTATTCGTGAGTATATTATAATTTTTTAGCTTCAATGTAAAACACCACCCACAGATATTATAGTCGTTCAGTCCAGTGTGATTATCATTATTATAGACTTTCAAGTTATTTGTGGGGGGTCCCAGTGGCTCAGAGGTATGGTTCTGACTTTTGAAGCGAAAGGTACTAGGTTCGAATCCCAGAGTCAACAGCTGTTGTTTTTGTTCTGTGTAAACCTATTTGCCACTCCCCTGATCCTATGAAGGTAGGTGGGATCAAGACCCTAGTCCAGTCGTGTGTGCAAGTTGTGTACGTTAAAGAACCCTTGGCAATTGGAAATCAAGAAGAGTAGGCCGACAAAAGTCACAGTGGGCTGATCACCTGTCTGGCCTAATATCTTGATCCAGAGTAAATCCGCCTCATAGAGCGGGCCCTACACTGTAATGGTAAAAGGATCTGGATAAGAAAGAAGTGTTACGTGCAGTCAGCTATACATTTTTTGTTAAAGTAGTTGATCAATTGATATTTATAATCCTGCACTTGCAAGATTTTACTCTGTGGACTTGTCAAAGTTTTCAGGGCATAAAATTAACAACTTACTTTTATATTTTCTTATCTTTGCAGTATCAGTTTCTTCCATACATTTGTCAGGAAAGTTTTTTTAAAGGCATTGTCTTGCTCATTACAATGCTGATTTGTGGAATCACAGCCAAATTTTCCTGCGGAAGAAGACTCATGGTGAAGGTATGTAAAAAAAAAAAAGATTTTTGATGTCTTTGCTCTTGTGTGTATATAAAGCTTTGCATTTAAGAAGGGAAAAAAATTGAAAGAGATATGTTCCTCGCAATGGGTAATTTGGAAAAAAGAATGTATAAATCAGGTAAATCCACAAGTTCAATCTGGGGAAGCCCAAGAGATAGAGGTAGTAGCATTTAGTAGTATTTATCTGGTCAGACTCATGACTGATCCTGTTTTCCATCAAAACACCCACGTCAAAATATCTTTCATTGTTAGACATGTCAGTAATGGCATCATTTTCATTCTGAGAGGTGTAATTGACTGTAAACGTTTTTGTCATAAGGTCGTGTAAAAAATAGAAAATCACATTTTTGTAAATGCATGCAAGAAGATAAGAAAATGTTTTGAGCTGTAATTCTGTGTACAGTATGAGATCTATGTCTAAAACGAAAAAAAGTATAAACCTTACAAAACTACTGTGGTATTTATTGCCTGGCGGCCAATAGGTCCCAATGGGCACAACAGTTCTTGAAGGATTTGGGCAATTCTCAATGGTCATTGGACATAGACAGAATTTTGAGCTTGTGAATATTTATTACATGTTTGTATATTATAGTGATTAAGCGAGTTCAATTGTCAGTTTAGTATATTGTGTTTTGGGCAAGTAACATAATGACTGCTTGATTTTAGTATCATGTATTTAAAGGGACCACTATAGACCAATTCACCTGCTTGCTGAGTGATATGAGGAGCCATGACAAAGATAATAAGATAATTTAATGGAGTCTGTGCTATTAATGATATTGATATCAGAAAAATAGCCAACGAGAGAAGAAAAGGGAATTGCATCAATGAGGATCGAACTCACATTTGTCAGAAGCAGCTTCGCTTCACCAGAGATAGAGGAACACTTACTCCACCGACTGAGCTGTTTGCCATTAAGAGAAACTATGAGAACTATGAGTATCGTGTAACTGTGTAACATGTTCACATTTCCTCCTTTCTAATGAGTTCATACCTAGCTTTCCAGCTGGTCAGCCGTATTTCACTCAACTGATTTGCAAGTGTTTTCACAGATATACGTGTCACGTGTTATATGTTTGTTGTCCATGTTGTTAGTTAGCTGAGGAAAGGTGTTAACCCAAAACGTTCTTCGTCACTGTCATATGAAAGTTTTTTTCATTTTCATTCATTGTTTTACCCTTTGATGCATAACTTCCAGCAGCCCCATTTCATTAGTGCTCTTTTCTAATGACATTAGATAAGGATTAGCTGCCTTCTACGTTTTGTTTAGGTTTTTTTTTTTACTAAAACTTTACTTTGATTGCCTCACTCAACCCTGATATAGAAATGTACAAACTGTTACTGCACAGTGATCACCTACTTGTCTGAAATCCTGGGCTCTATAGCTGTTCCAGCTCTATGTTTTACCACATTTGGCGGTATGCACCATTTGGGGCCCCAGTGTCTGTCCCCAACACTGCACTGCATGCAATATTAATGGGGCTTGGTCAAACAAACAGACAAATTGTTACTACACCCGATGACACTAAAAGTTGAAGTCGCTTGAGTTGATCTTCGGTCGAGTTGATTTTTGTCTTTGGAACAGGCACTAATTTGACCTAAAATCAGATGTGTTGACTTCAACACAAGCTTTGCAACAGACAAGTTGAACAAAATTTACACCCCCAATCATTGATTGTCTTTATGAAAGTAAAACGGATGTCATGATTTTTGTTTTGTTATGATTCCAAGGATGCACTAACCAAGAATGTAACACGCTTGGATCGCCTATTTTGTAATTTGTATTTTGTAATGTGTTGATCTTTTTTCCACTTCCCCAAATGACATCAACTTAAGCGTCATCGACTGTAGTTGTTTAACATATGAGTGATTTTAAAATATTTGCAGTACTCTAACATCTTCACCCTTGGAGCATTCAAGAAAGGAGGTATCTCTAAAGCACAGGCAAGTAGACTTTGAAATCATTTTTTATATATATCCTGTTTAAAGACATTATACTTCTCTGTCGCTGTTTCTCGTCGATGGCAGTCAGAGGCAACGAAGTGTTGATTATTATTGAGTTACTTCTTTTGGTTCAAAACATTAATAGCCGGCTGTTGCAGCCTTCAAACTTCTTAGTACATTGAGGTATGGCTTTTATTACTTTAATTAAAGGCATCCATCATCTGGGTTCATCGAGGTGTCTGATGACACATATCACCTTGGTCAAGGATCTGGCACATATCACCTTGGTCAAGGATCTGGCACATATCACCTTGGTCAAGGATCTGACACATATCACCTTGGTCAAGGATCTGTTTACATCACATTTTGTTGTTTTTGTTAAATCCCTTTTTGCTGTGAGCAGGCTGCCCTCAACAACGTGATATCATCTTCATTAGGTAGCTGGTTCTCAATTGTGCTGCATCTGAGTAAATATGTTGTAATGAGGGGTGTATGAGGAGAAGGTGTGCATCACATATTTGTCAGTGAAAGCCACAGAATTAGGTTATTATTGTTATCCCTTTTATTTCTGCTCTCGCATAATGGAAATGGATGATATTTTACATCAATGTGTTTTAACTGAATATACCTTTTGGTCTGGTTTGATGCCATATCTAAAAAGTTACCTTCTTTAGCATATATGAAAGACTCTGAAACAGACTGTCTTACCATTAGTAGTTTTACCGTTTTGAATATTATGTAAACAAGAAAGGCATAACAAAATCATTTTTTGTATGAGTGTGTTCACAAAAGCTTAGTTGGGAAGCCTACTGGTATTGTCAAATGAACATTGAGAAGAACAGATGTAGAGCTTGGTATTGCTCAAAGCACTAGGCAAAGTTGGACATTGAAAGCTGACATTGACAAGATTGATTAGAAGCGACATGAAAGGGGAGAAGGATTTTTTACATAGGTGTCATACAAAGATGTGTGTGAAAGTTGTTTCATCACGATTTTGATATTGAGAAATGCTTTGTCAAACGAATTTGACATGTTTGTAAAAAAGACAATGCGAAAAGACACCTAGTGATTGTTCATTCCTCTTTTCCATAATTTGAGCATGGCATAATATACACTCTAGAACGCTTAATTCGAAAACGCAAAGTCCAAAACTAGTGTTATTCCTTTTTCCGGAATATTTCTATCAAATGGATCAGCTTTAATTTGAAATATCACTATGGTTTAAACCGAAAATACCCACTTGTCCGAAAAAAGTCCCTGACTGCACATTTTTTCCAGATTAAACGTGACCTAGCTCGATACAACTCGTAGCGTTAGCTACCATACACATACACTGTCACACACACACACGCCGTCGCACATACGCATATGCAAAACCACATAGGTACAGTATAATAATAATGTACTGTACTTTGAAATAAGGATGGGACGCTTTCTCTCTCTCTCTCTCGCTCTCTCTCTCTCTCTCGCTCTCTCTCTCTCTCTCTCTCTCTCTCTCTCACCCTCACCCTATCGCTCGCTTCTGGGCACCTTTTTGTCTTGCCTGTCAAGTTCTTTCACTGCATTAAGACATGATGTGTGTTTGGCAATAGATATACATTTATCTCTTCCTCTCATTACACACGTCACTCGATACACACCTACACCTACATTCGACAAACTACGCTTGAATTACATAGTTAGAACACGTTTTTACAGAGCAGTTCATAACAATATCAGTACCAGCCTCTTGTATCCATTTTCTTGTCTTCAATTGGTTTTGAAGAGAAAAGTTAGCTGGCATTATATTATAGGTTACCTCCCATCCCCCCTTGGAAATGGATAATCCGAAAACGGTTTAATCCTAAATGATTGTCGAGGACCCAAGCAGTTTGATACTGTAAAACTTTAAAAAGTTATGATCCTTACCAGTTATCAATTTTTATATAGCTTTGATAAGCGAAATTCTTTCCTATTGTTTCAAAGTTGATGAAAAAATGATTTTTAGTTAAGACAAAATGATTTACAAGTTCACATCAAATGTCAGTAACATACATGAAAAAATACCTGAGAAAAAATACTATGAGTATTATAACAGTTGTGCATTGTTATATAGGTGTAATTAGGTTGTGCTTTCTCACACTAATATGGCCATGATTGTCGCATTCTGAAGTGTGCTTATCTCCCAACCAATTAAAACCAATTCCTTTTTCCCCCACAGATCGATGAAACTTCATTTTCCATGACTTTTGTCACCCATGGCTACAAAGAAGTGAAAGAAGACCGAAAAGACAAAACGCCTGACAAAATCATGAAAACCAAGATTGTTGCACCAGGTGATGTATAACAATTATTCAATCAGACTACCTGTCTTTCTCCTTGTGGTCCATGGGTGGCTGTGCTTCTTTCCTAGTGGTCTATGGGTGGCATTTAGTTGCCTGTGACTTGTTTGGAAATAGCTGTGTGGTGTGTACTGAAATAAAAAGTTCAAAAGCCTGCACTTTTCTTTCTGCTTCTGAGGTCAACTCTGTGTTATCATTTTGCATACTCACTGCAAATTCTGCTTAAGAAGAATATCATTCTTTTTGTTTTATTATTTCCTCAGAGGCTGGATATGTGACCACTCCAATTTGCTTTGTGCAGTGTGCTGTGACTTTGTTGAAAGAGAAAAACAGACTTTTTCACAAGTGAGTTCTTTTTGGATGATCTTTAATTTTTTATTTTTTTTTACAAAAAAACCCCAGCTACTATTCATTCACCTCACTGAAGAATAGAGAAATCAGCTTGAAGAGTATGACATGATCAATTTTTTTTATTTTTTCATCAAGTGTTGTAACAGGTCATTGCCTTTTTCATACCTCCTGCCTCTTCTTTATGTGTCGGGTCTGGTGCAGGAAAGGCTCTTTCATTTTTCTCAGTCGTCAGTTTTTCTTATAAGCTTGGTGGTGGTTACTTTATTTTCTGTTGAGTATTGGTTTAGACTATCCTTGTATGTTGTTTGCTGTCTTTATTTACTTCTGTTCTGCTCAATTTTGTACCCAAAATCCCCCCAAATACAAACTTTTGTTTGTTTGATCAAACCCCATTAATACAGCAACGCAGTGTTTCAGTCATGAAAGGCACACAAAGATAACTGCCATAATAAATGCAGGCACCCCGACCACAGCAAGGCTGAACACAGAGCCGAAAATGCTATGGATCCAAGAATTTTTTACATGCAGGTGCTCAGCCCACTGTGTCAAATACAACTAACGGTGCAATAATTCCTCTTTTACATTTCATTAAAATCTTTTCCCAAGCTTCCTTTCCTCATGTGACACCACTTTATATAAAATGCTGATAAAATGCATTTGAATCTCCTTCATTTTTGTTTTTTTGTGTGTTACTCAAAGCTACATAGTCTTGTTGCAAATCAAAGAGTCATTTATTAATTCACTGAACCCTAAGGATGTCTAACTGTGCCCTGAGGACATCTTCTCTCATCTTTTCATTATTCGTTTTTACTGCTTCCATAGTCAAGGTAAACTATGATGCCCGGAATTGTCATCATAGACAATCGCTTTCTACATCTGTGAAACCTCTTATTTTGGCTGTGAAACCTCTTATTTTGGCTGTGAAACCTCTTATTTTGGCCATCCAGATTTAATGCTATTCTTTTTTGTGTGTGTGTTTTGTTTTGTTATCCATACCGCATAATAACGCTAAGCTGTGTTGCTGCCAGCTCCATGTCTAGTATTACTGAACAAAGAGCTGGAATGACATCAGATCAGGTAGATAAGGCAAGCAGGTGATAAGCCCACTGTGCCCGAACCTTGAATGGCGTCACATTTTTAGGTTTGGCCATAACATTATTTACTGTTGCCTTGGTAGTAAAGCCCTTGGCTATAAGAAAACTGAGCAGATTCTACCACATAGGGCACTTTTAATTTTTTAGCAACATTTAATGAAGAGTTTCCTAAAGTAGCGACAGATCAGTTGTGTGGTGTGTGTGTTTGTGTGTGAGAGAATTTTTTTAAAAAAGATTAAGGGGTATTTTATAATTCTATTTATTCACTCATATCATCATAAAATATATGTTTGTAATTTTTCTATCAAATTACAGAAATGTAAAATGTTAATGTTAACAGAAAGCTTGAGTCATATGTCCAGTTTTAAAACCTTCTAAAAAATTACAGTTTTATGGGTATATTTGATGTCAGCTAAAGTGTTGGTCTCACTTTTCACACTACTTCAACCATAAAGTTCAGGAATGATTTCTTTTTAAGTTGATATGCAACATGTCTTTGTTGTACGAGAATTAAGAAATTCAAACGCTACGTACACCAAAAAATCGTCTTTTTAAAAAAAATCACCACAGGCCTTCTAATTGCTATTTCTTCATGTGGTAAAAAACTGCTTTCACTTTCATTCATTGTTTACATCAGTTATGAACGAAAGAAGGCATAATTATGGTATTTCTATCCCAAAATGGGTTCCAAAACAAACCAAGCAATTCCACTTTGTATCGGGAACATTCGAGCAAGTAGTCTGTTTTTAAGATATCACCTATGGCCTTTTTCATGCGGTAAAAAGCTACTTTTACTTTCATTCATTGTCTACATCCGGTATAAACGAAGAAGGCATAGTTAATTATATTTCTACCCCAATATGAGTTCCAAAACAAACCTATCATTTTGGCTGATTAACGGTTGAGACAGGCGCATTGTCCATATGGGAGCTGTTTTTTACCCGGCTGGCACAAAGGCGAGCAATGGGTTAAAGTAAATAAAATCAGTCAATCAAAAGAAAGTCGTTAAATCTGCTTATGAGATAAGTTTGATAGCTCTATCTTAATTCTAACTACCTATAAGATATTTTTTTTTTTTTAATCATTAAAAATGATTAGGCCCTGATGCAGAAAAGTGATTAGGGTTCAGTGAGTTCAACTGAGTAGGAGAAAATAAGGAAATATCTTTTTTTATGTCCACCATTCCTTGCTGTTTAAAATTTAAAGTAAATTTTAAAAATTCAACTTTGTATTTTGCAGAGGCGGTGTTTTCAGCCCAGGAGCTGTATTTGAGGACACAACTCTGATTGAGCGGTTGGAAAAACACAATATAAAGTTTCTGAAAGTTGAATAGGTCATCACGCACCAGTTCTAGAATTTGATGTCATGACCCAAGTTCTTGATACTTGCAATTTAGTTTCTTTTACAATTACTCACTGTTTGTTTGCTACTCCGTTGCCTCAACCACTTTTGTTGCTGTGAAATATCATGTCTGGTATAATCATGTCTCAAAATATTTTTTAAAGCAATGTAGTTAGGATGAAATATGTCCCACCCAAAAAAAAAATTTGGGGATTTAAAAAATTAGAGTGGATTTTATTATTAAATGTAGAAAACTCTTTCCGGCTCTGTGTTCAGTCGTTTTTGGTGGTCGGGGTGCCTGCCTTTATGGCGGGTATCTTGTGTGCCTTTCATGGCTGAACATAGGGCTGGCCCCAACACTGCTCTGCAGTATTAATGGGGCTCGATAAAACAAACAAACAAATGTAGAAATTCAATGTTTGGATTGAAAATATTGATCTACTGAAACAGCGTCTACCCATTTAATGGATGCAATTCATATTGAAATTAATCTATTTTTTCAAGTGTGAAGTTGTAGCACATAAAAATTGAATTTCTACTTATAATCTTGTTTACTATTTTATCCAATTTTAATTTTAATGAGAACATTAGTTGTCTTTACTAATAAGGTTTTGGGAGAATTTTTTATTCATATTGATAATTTTTATTCTTTTCTTACCTTACTCATGCTTTTCTACTTATAACCATGTTGATTTTCTCCATTCTTCAAGAATTGAATTATTTGATTTATATATTCCATTTATAAGGCTAAGGAGTGTTGGGGACTAGCCCTATCCTATTACACAAGGCACCATGTATGGTACGGTACGGTATGGTATCCTTTATTATTCCATGACGGAAACTATAATAGACAATAAACAATAAAGAAAGCAGGATACATCAATTACATAGAGCCATGGACAACTCAAACACTGCAAATGACATTTTACTGTTGTCACAAGACATGATTAGATTACAGTCAGGTGCTCAATCTATATCTATAAGCGAGTAAGCCTGATTTTTGTCATGGATGTTCTAAAAAACTACAATCTTCAAAATTTATCCGTCACAAATTATTGTTTTAGTCGGACTGTGTTTGTATAATAGTGAGAACGTACAATGTTAAGGCAATGAATTTTGTTCTTTAAGGCCTCAGCAATCTCCTTTATATTCACTTTGATGCGGACATTCACTTCTTCGCTCCGAGGTGACTATTGTCACATTAACTGTGTTGGGTCAACGCACAAAATGCACAAAATTTTAAAGCATGACTTTCGATTTACAGTACAATATGTAATTCATGGGAAAAATCATATTAATGTAGATTTGATGCTTTGAATGTTTTCAAAGCAAAATAGTATCTAACAATTAATTTTTGGTCAGACGTTATAAATTTGATCTGACACCTCTGGCGTGTTAAATAGTGTTATTCCATTCTTAATAGCTCAAGGCGCATATCACAGTGGAATGCTTACAAATGATGAAGTTGAAACATATTATACTATAAAACTATATCGACTTACATCACTCAAATATATCACACAAAGTATTGACAAAAGCATGCGAAAATAGATCATTGATTATCAAGCCATTTGCGAATGATAAAAGTTTTTAATTTAGTGTGTGTCCATGATAAAAATTCTCTTGTATGTTTATCTGCTGAACCACTTTTTATTGTGATCCAAATTTTATTTATTTGTATCAAGTTTTGGTGCTTTTTTGATGAATGTTATTCAACATCGCTCTTCCCTTAACGGCGACTGTGCTATTGAGAACCTAATATTTATTTTCTATTACATGCAATTTATTGTTCTTAAAAAAACAATTGTGATGTTATATACACAAAAGTTATGGTGCTTTCTTAAAGATGAACAAATTTTCTTATTACAAAAGTGATAAAGTTTTTAAATGACATTCATATGTTCAATCTGAGATTCCTTGTTTTATACATGACATACTATTGTGCTTTGTGGTGCTTAAATTTTTATTATTATTATTGATTTGTCTTATTTTGCAAATAATACTTCTTTATACCATTGTATACTTAATGTTAAACCTATTCCTTCAGGACTTATGGGGAAATTTTAGAGGATTTCTTAGACAGAAGGTTTCGAAATCACTTGATATTCTGTTTTAATGATTGCTTTTCTTATGTTATGATTGTGTTGAAATTGTGCCATAAACAACTCACTATTTCTTTTTCATCTTTCTGTATTTTTGTCGGAACTTTTCTTATATCAATTGTATTTTATTACTACTGATGTTGGGGGTCCCAGATGTATGGTTCTGGCCGTTGAAGCAAAAGGTACTAGGTTCGACAGCTGTTGTGTTTCTTCATCAAACTCTGTATAAATCTATTTGCCACTCCCCTGATCCTATGAAGGTAGGTGGGATCAAGAACCTAGTCCTATTGAGGCAGACGATAAATTCAGAGCTCCTGTGTGCACGTTGAAGAACCCTTGACAAGTGGAAACTGAGAAGAGTAGGACCAAATTAATTCCTACCACAAAAAAGTCTGAAGGGCTGATCACCTACTTGGCTTAATATCTTGATCCAGAGTAAATCTGCCTCATAGAAAGGGCCCTACACTCTAATGGTACAGGGAACTGGATAAGAAAGAAGAAAAATGACTACTGATGTGATTTCTATACACAAATGTTATTACTAACTACAACAGAGGTGTGTTGCTCAGAATTAAAACATTCTTGTTAGGGAAAAACTACTTTTTATAGTTAATCTAGTTTTTATTCTTTTATGACAATGTGCCGATTCTTTTTGACTGTCAGGTTAGGGTTCTGCACAAACTGCGGTGGATGCAAATGTTGCGATTTAACTTTGCTAATTTTTTATTGAAAGGATGACAAGTGATTTTAAACTGTAACAACTGACTGTTATCTAATAGAGCAGTTCTTTTTCTGCTTTGTAGTGAAAATAGCTTTAAATTTGGGTATTGAATAAATTTTTTTCTGCCGTCCCTCACAATAGTAATAGAGAGGCTTTCTCAATTTCTCAAACCGTATCTGATGCTTAATTTTGTATAAATGGGTTTTTAAAATATTTTATCAACCAATATCACACATTTAAGTGTTACTGGGTGAAAAGACGAGGGAGTTGAGTGATAATTAGGAAGTCTCCCAGGCAGAGAATTGGTCATTGGTGTTGAATTTTCCTCTGATTTCATGGTTTCAATTTCTCCACTTGGATGTAAAAAGTCAATTAGGTACATGTTCTCTCTTTTCATAAGATTTCTGTAAAAACCTAACATTCCACATTATTTGCTGCTTTTATTATGCTTATGATAATGCTTTGTAATCATGTTGGGTTAGTTATATATTTCATTTTTCTACATATTAAATTGTAATCAGGATAAAACTTATTTGTTTTAAATGTAACTTTTTAAATATATATATTTAAGCGAAAAGAGAACTATATATGACGAGCAAGAAAAGTATGACTTACATTATATAAGTATCATACCAATATTTATTTTATATTTTTAAAGAATTGATCCTGCTATGTGATCTTTTTGATCAAAGAATAATTAAAATGAGTCCTTATTTGTTGTTTTTAAGTATTCAAATTTGGACTCGACGCAATATTTTCTCTAAGAAGATCTGGCAATATGACCCTTTTTTCTTTTCTTTGAATAATAATCGTAATAAAATATGGTCAATTCCACTTGCGGTGTTTCTCCTTGTTTTTTAAACTTCAACAAAACTTGTGTTGGTCAATCCTTGATGAAGCCTATTACTATTACAGTAGAACATGGATATAGCGGGACTTTGCGGTCCAGAAGAAAAACCCTGCTATATCCATGTTCCCGCTATAGGAGTACAAAGCATTTTCTTTTGTTAGAACTAGGAGAAGCCATCTTTTCTTCAGTCTTGTTGGTCGTACAATTTTGATCGCAATGAATGATTGAATCCAAGACCACACACAGTACACACAGACACCTGTTAAACTCTCACTCATCACTTAGCACACTTCCAGGCGTTAACCACAGTGACTCTCACTCACCTACACAGCTGACTGGCCAGTTTGAGCCTGACTAGACCTGTGCGGGGCTTACAAAAAAAAAACAGAAAAGAAGGAAAGAAATAAAAACGCTGCTCTATTTTGTATCCAAAGCCCCGCTCTATCCGCGTTCAGCCTTTCCCTCTCCCGTTAAATCCAAGCACAGGTAATAGAGTTTAAAATAGAGAAAAAAAGGGGGATTGTCGTACGGTCCCGCTGTAGGGGGTGCCGCTATGGGCGAGTTCTACTGTAGTATTTTTGTGGCTCAATTTATCGTAAAATTATCTTAGCTTTGACCTTCTAATTGAAGGTTACCACATTTATAATGTTTTTCAGTTATCAGTTTTACTCCTCTTTTGACGTATACAATCTAGCACGGACGTAACAAAATTTCAGGGACAGCACAATTTATTTAGCTATATCGTCAAATCAAGGATAATATTTAAAAAAATTATTTTTGCTATAACGCTAATTTAGTTATATGCGTGTTCATTTTATCCGTGCAAGAGAGTATAATTTCCGAGGCAGGTTCGCCAGATTTAGGACACAATTTGAAGGAATACTAAATTTTCTTTTTTTGACCTATGTCACTGAAACGCCTCCTTACACAGAAAGCTGATTACTTTGGGGTTCTATTTGGCACAGGCCCACAATTTTTAGGGGACCACTAAGGTCCTAGTAATAAAGAAGCCCACTTAAAAATTATTACAAATTGTGCAAGGACCATTTTTTACTCTGGAAATTGGTATATATATATTTTGATGGCAATGATTTGAATTACCATATTCTTCATTATAAAAGCATGGACCGTATCAATATTAAGGGAACCCAGAGCTTTTCAGCATTAGAGAGAGAAAAAAACATGCGTCCTTAAGAGCCTTTAGGCACATGCACCTAGTCTAACCTGGTTTCGGCAGCGTGAGGCACATATGTGATAATTTGTCACTTTCTGGATAGGATGCTGGTGTATGGCAGATACTTTTAAAATGCTCGGTTGAGAATTGGTATCTGTTTCCACACATGGGGCCGAGTGAAGCAATGAGAGTAGTTTCTAACGCAAGGAAAAAAATTAAGTGCCACTCAAACCCACGATCCTCACCACTGAAATAATCTGCTGTCTTAACCCCTTTTCCATCTAACCTCCCAGTGATCTTTAGTGATACTACAGACGAAAAAAGACGGACAGGAAACTGAGCTTATCTCGTGTGATCGGGTCACAGGAGTGTCATGCGATTTTGCTGCGGTTAAGACAACCACATGCTATTGTGATTCTATTAATTCACACTCAGTTTGTTATGCACTCTGCATTTTGAACTTGTAGCACATTATGGATGCTAAAAACACACATTGTAGATGGTGCAATGGTTATAATTGTCAAAACCTGATGAATGATTTAGCAAGTACTGGATTAGAACAGTGAAGGCTAAGGGGCAGGCACAGCGGAATGAGCAAGGAGGCAACCCTAGGCAGACATGTGTTAGTTAATACCTCATGACAGGTGGAAATGCAGCTCATCTAACAACAGTTTTTCTTAAATCGAGGACACATACATTTTGCAGACCAATTTTCACACAGACCTAATTAGCTCAGTTGGTTAGAGCGTGGCCTCTGTCTCTGGCTAGGCGATGTTGTCATACGCCTCAGTGTGGGTTTGATTCCCACTGTCGACTTTTCCATTTTTCTTTCTATGGCTGTTTTTCTGGCACTTTAAACATTACTGCGGGCGGTTGGCGGGACCCCTTCTGTGGACCGGGGGGTGCTAAACCGATCCACACTCTTTCCTTTGTCTTCTCTCCCCCTCACCTATCGTCCCCGCTCCCATGGAGCTTTCTGTTCTTGTCCTGG
>JARBEQ010084145.1:0-14295 GCA_030265355.1 Tritonia tetraquetra | reverse complement strand
TATTCCACTACCAGAGATCAGTCCCAGACATGGTGGGCTTCACAAGATCTTTTTCCCCGAGTGTTGGTTACCTATCTGTATTCCACTACCAGAGATCAGACCCAGACATGGTGGGCTACACAGGATCTTTTTTTCCGAGTGTTGGTTACCTATCTGTATTCCACTACCAGAGACCAGACCCAGACATGGGTGTTGGTTATCTAAGCCCTAATATCTATGAATAATCAAAAGTTGACCATAAACAAAAACTTCTCTTTTTTAAATAGTTTTTATTCGATATGAAATGTTCACAAATGTAATATTCTAAATTTTGATCATTATATGTGAAGAACAGTAATAATTTGAAATATGTAACTTTATTTTAAAATGTGATTGGAGAGCAAACGTGGTGATATCAGAAAAAAGATCTAATAATTTTATATAGTATAGGGATCATTAAAAAAAAATCATATAAATAAAAATACAACAATACAATGCTTCCAATTAAGTAGGTGAAAAGACTTAAATCCCTTGGGAAACATCAAAGTTAATACTTATGATGGACGGACTAATTGGACCATAAAATAAAAGAATAAAAAATATATCGATCTTAAAAATGGACGGCAAGTAATTGTAAATAAAATAATATAAATTAAGCTCTCCTCACTGACAAAAATATCTAAAAATCTAAAATTAAGACATACTAGAATTGTATCATGGTCTTCTATCTCATAATGCATTTGGCAAACAAATCATTCAGACTTTCATATCACAAATCTTATGGACATAAATCAAAATTATATATGCAAGGAGTTTCGAAGAAAATCTGACTTGGACAAATGTTACAACTTAAATCCTTTATGAGACACTGCACAACTAAAAAATCAATTAATCAAAATGTGTACAGTCTGTTTACAATTCAGTTCAGAGGGTAACAATTTCCAAAATCAACTGACAGCAAACAAAACAACAGGCCTTTATTAACCTCTCTAACAAGCCAGGGCGATTGAATTTTAAGTGTGTAAAAGAAATTTAATAATATTTTTCTGAGATGTCAAATTCTCCAACAACAATTATAACAAAATAAACCCATACCATTCGTTTGCAATTTTCATCCTCTATTCACTTGTATAAAAACTCCATCGATGTAACATGTACTAGTATGGCCGTCAATTTCAGGTCAAAAGTTTGATTTGTGTAGCATAACAAAGAACGAAAACCTTAGCTACTACATACAACTCTTTGATACTGAGCTTGTTTAAACTGATCATAAATAACTTTTCATATATATGACACAGAGATAATTGTGTTTCAGTGTTTCCAATCAGCAATGAAATAGGCATGTCATGTAACATCTCAATGATAAATGCCAAATAAGGTGGGAAATCTAATAAATTTAAAAATGATAAAACTGAAATCAAGATTCAATATTTTCAAATAAAACAACACAAATTCGAAAAAATAACATCTTTACAAAAGTCTGTTTAAACCAGAAAAAGAGACCTACATTTAATCTACAGGTTATCAAATCATTTCAGAAGGAAATTCTACAGAGGTTTAGCATAATGAATTTGTCAAAGTAATTGATAAATTAGTTACATATAATCCTATGTAAAATAAAACATGACGCATATGAATCACTTCATACAAGCTAAATGTTATTGTGTTCATCCAATCTAAAGACAAATGGTTATTTACTTTTATCAATGTGCACATCGAGGGATGTAACACCTGTCATCAACTGTTGAACAATGTTAGACAGGTTCTAAAATTATGTCATTCTCCGTATGATAATTTTTAAAAAAGTGATATGTTATCAAACATTGCATTCCTCACACTCTTGACAGATTATAGGATCAACACTTTCAATGTACATCAGGATACCAATTCACAACAACGGACAAGAAAAGGCAAACGTTCATTATTGTATTCAATGGACTCGATCGAGTAAGACGAAATTGTGGATAATAAGATTAATTAAACAAGAATACTGGTAAAATATGAGTTACAAAATGCATAGTACAATTTTCCAAAATAGTGGATATCACATTAAGGCAGGATCAGGAACCAGACAAAGATCAATGACTACAATTCTGGTTGTTTTTTTTAGTTATCTGTCTACGATTCTAAATCTAAGGTTAGTAGAAGATAAAAATATTACAGTCTGGAAACTTCATCTCCAGACGGCACCCTCAGTAGTTATACACAGCTGCTGTATGTCTTTCCATATATTGTCCATCCCTAGGTCTTCCTCGGTTGTCTTTTCTCAGGAATCAACATGATTGTTCTTTTCACTTGGCTGTCATCTTCCTTTCCTTGTATGGTGTATGACCATTTCCCCCATGTCTTAAATGTAATCAGTCCTTTCAGGTAGTGGTGTGATGTCATATTGAAATGACGTGTCTCAAGCAAATATTTCATTCACTTGGATAGACTTCATTGACCAATTCCAGGTGGGGATCGGTTTCAACGACCCACAGTTTAATAGTTCAATAATTAGTGGTCTAATTTTTGTAAATACATATTTACTGGTTTCTACACTCATACTTGAGTGACCAGTAACAATTAAAAAAAGAAAAATCATATATTAGATAGGAATTGATGGATTCTGCATAAGTCAAATACGTTAAAAGTGTTAAAACAGACCCTGTCAGTAGGATATTTTCAGAGAAAATCAAATCCAGAGTCTCTTTTCATCAAAGTGGTGAAAATGACGAGGAACAAATTGAACAATGAAAACCCTGAGATTAAAATCATTTACTTAACATTACCCCCATAACATAATCATGCTTTATATTCCACACTGTCTTATATATAATATAATCATGCTTTATATTCCACACTGTCTTATATATAATATAATCATGCTTTATATTCCACACTGTCTTATAAACCTAAAAAAAGTTCTCCATATCATATAAACCAAAATATTAAGGTAAACAATACTTCAATCGTTATTGTGATTGAAGTATATTCAAATGAAAAACAAAATTATTTTGCTAACATGCAGCAAAGACATCAACCACTTTGGAATGAATGTAATAAGTAAATGTTTCAATTCTACCCGACCATATGACGTGGTTTAAAAACCTATCCGATTTGCACAGCACATTTATGCCACAGGCATTAGGGGCGGGGCAAAGATCACGGTGTAACAATGTTGTTTTAAAAGACTTTAGTGACGGATGTACTCCTGGCCTTTTCCAGTTGCTCTGACAAATCTCTCACTTTATCCGACCAGTAGTCACTGCTCTGCTGGAGTTGGATCGAAAGCTAAGAAGAAAACAAACAAACCATTAGTAATTAAAAATTTCACCCTCTATCAATTCCTGTCTTTCTTTTCTGTAATAAAATCTAATCTTCACAAACATAACTTCAAAAACCTGATGGTTGCTTTTGGGAAATAAAACATCTAGGAGTAAAACAATTAATTTACTTGTTAAAAATTTTTAAAATGAATATGCCAATAATTTTCATGATAAAAAATGTATGATTCCAAAATTTCCCTTAAAAATAAATTCACTGCACAAGATCTAATTCAGATAACAAGATATGACCTGCTTTGACCAAAAAAGGATATTAATGCTAACAGTGTTAGTGTTAACAAAACTTCATATCATATAGAGTATCTTAATCTTAAAATACCAAATATATCATCATTGATTATATAAAACAATTAAAAAACAGTCCACTCTGCCTAATCGCAAAACCGTTAATCAAAAATTTTCCCAAGAAGCAGAATTAATTCTATATAAAAGTCACTGGTTAATTGCAACTCACTTCGGATAATCGCAAAGCCAGCGACACTTTGCCTCACATTTTCGGACGTCTTTTTTTTCTGCTTTCACACTTTGCTAAATGATGATCGCAAGTCACCATTGTCATTAGCTAACAACCCTAAGGGTTCAATAGCCTTACACTGATTGTGGGTCTAGCAGACAGCAGCAGCCGCTGTTCAATCATTAAGCGGCGCCCCTAGCCCACAAGACTACCTAGTCGTCAAGTAGTGAAATCACACGAAATTACTGGGCTGACGGACAACTCCGATTAATTGCAATCTCGGATAATCCCAAACAACTTTGCCGCTCCCGTCGTGTTGCGATTAAGCAGAGTCAACTGTACTAAACAAACAAATAATTTTAACATCCATCACACATTAAACTTAAAATAGTTATAACCGGGTGAATGTATACAGTAATATCAAGCACACACATCTATTGGACAAAGAATATTTATAGAGAAGCAGAAAATAAAAACTGAAGAAAACAACCTGTGAGGAAACAGAAATAACAGAAAAGGTGTTGCAAACTATTTTTCAAAAATCAAATTAGATTTTAGATGCATATGGGGTGAGGAGACCTACTGGTTAACCCTAGAACTGCTAACAATACTCTAGCACGGATACAGCCAACACGCATATATAACAAAACTAGCTTTATAGGGAAAGGAATTTCTGGTCCTGATTGTTTGTTATGTAAACTGTCCTGCCTTTAATGACATTTTTCACTGTGACATAGTGAAAAACACGCTTATAGCGAAAAGATTTTTGGGTTCCGTACATGACTTTATTTTGTTATAATACTGAATTTTCGGTCCAAGGTGATCATATGGTTTCCAACGGGTTTTGTCTTCATTGAATCTACAAACACGATCGACTGTGCATCACAGACACAGGTGTGAGTAACGGGCGTCCCCCCCCCCCCACTATGTTTCTGTCTGTTTACTAGCGTGCTTGTGTGTGTCTGTGTATGTCCAGCCAAGGCCACGGTCCAGCTCTCTGGCGTCGCAGTGATTTGACTATTATTCTCGCATTATTATCATTATTGACTTGACGATATAGTGAAATAAATGTTGCTGTCGCTGAAATTTGGCTAAGTCATTCCAACTATAGAGTGAAAGTGAGAGTTGTGAATGACAACAAATTGGTTGACACATGTTTATCGATCGATCACTATTAGATTGACCTGGCTTTCTCGGATATGACTACTAAGAATAGTAAATGGCAAAATTCCATTTTTTAAAAGTTAGAAGCCACTGCCCCACATTTGGTGCCCGCGCCTTCTCAGTTGAACGAGCCTCGCACCACATGTAGCGCATACGTGTGACCCATAGGAAGCTTTGCGTGCCCGACAAGTGGTGTGCAAGCGGTACTTCTATGTTAAAGATCGTGGGTTTGAGTCCCAATCCAGGCACTCCATAGTTTTGATGAGCAAGAAACTTCCCTCCTATTGCCTTACCCAACTTGTCACCTGCCCATTTCATGCCACTAAATTTGCACTGTGTGTGCTAGACAAGAACTTGACTCGCTGTAAACAGTTTTATCTCTGTTACAAATAACAGCACAATCGTAAAGTAACCACCATTTGAGAGATGAATGGAAGGGTTAAAATGAAGATGAACAAAATAACATTTCTTAACTGTAGTAAAGAAGGAATGAACCGTGGTAAAGAAAAAATGAAAGGTAGTGAAGAACATGTGAGCAGTAGGGAAGACAAAATGAATAGTAGAGAAAAATTGAACAATTGTGAAGAATAAATAAATAAAAACAAGTGAAAAAAAACCCCAAAGTACAAAATGGTTAAAAGATTGCTTTGGCTGTAGTGTTTCTTTCTAATAGAAAAAAAGAGGCAATAGAGTTGGTGCACAGAAATAATAAATTGTAGTGAAACCATCCATCAGATTGACTAACTAGCCTCCTATGTACACTTGGCAAATGATGTGTGAGACTAGTTACAAGACTGATGTATATTAAAGCCAATGGTTACAACACAACATGGAAGATATGAACGATTAAAAAGCTATGGATATGCTATGAGCGCTAATAATTATGAAATAATGTTTCTAATTAAATACCTCAATTTCTAAAACCATTTAAATAAATATAAGATATTCAAGATATCACACAGTATGCATATTAATACAGACACTGTAAACAAAACCTTTCTTATCATACATCAGTCAAGTAAGACATCTATCAAGATACAATCGTACCTAAATAGCAACCATCTATGAGTGTGTTTAATATTCAAAAAAAATTATTTGCTTCATACATTGTTTCTAAACTGCTTAAGAGTTCCAATCCATGAGGGGTTGACACCCAATGGCCAAATTATATGCGTACATTCTACATTTTAAAAACCCAAATGCTTCTGATTATATTAACACCAACCATTGTCAATAATAAGATAAACAACTCAAGCATTTTTACTGAGGTCAGCAAGAGAGTGATGTTTCGTTTGTTTGCCCATGTTTGATTCAAAATACTTTGCTATTGCCTTCTGTTGAAATCAGATATTTCCGAAACTGTCGTGAGTAGAACTCAAGCACCTTTTAGCGAAAAAAACTACGTCAATCCAAGGGTACGACTCTTATTTTGTCCTCACTCATTATAATATAGTGAAAGACGCTCAGTTGGTTATCTTGCGTATTTATCATCTTAGCTAACACCCCTTCAGCTCTAATAGTTCAGTACAGATGTTGATGTAAATAAACAAAGCTTGTACTAGTAGTTTTGGAATGACATTAAGAACTGCTTACTTTACGTAAAAGGGAAAAGAAAGAAAAGAAAGAAGAAAAATCTTAATTCACACATCTTATGTCCTTCATATCCCCCAAATCTAATAACTTTGTCTTAACCTGACCTGAAGAGAAGAAAAAAAGCACAAAACAAAATCAGGTGGAAGATTGTTGGTGAGGCCTTACTCCACGGTGAGTCAATAAGAAACCTGACTCAAAGCTGTCCATACTTTCTTTCTTATCTAGTTCCCTGTTACCATTACAGTGTAGGGCCCGCTCTATGAGGCGGATTTACCCTGGATCAAGATATTAAGGCAAGCAGGTGATCAGCCCACTATGACTTTTTTGTGGTAGGAATTAATTTGACCAGATAGCGGCCTTTCGGCCTACTCTTCTCGATTTCCAACTGCCAAGTATTCTTTAACGTGCACAACCTGCACACGGGACCTCCGACTTTATCGTCTGTCTCCGATAGGACAAGGTTATTGATTCCCACCTACTTACATAGGGGAGTGGCAAATAGATTTATTCTGAGTTTTATGAAGAAAAACAACTGTCACCGCTCGGATTCGAACTTGATACCTTTCACTCCAAAGGCCAGACGCATACCTCTGAGCCACTGGGACCCCCAGCTGTCCATACTGACATGAGGACATTGAGAGGCAGAAATTGGATAAATTTAGCACAGCGCCTCTGAGCTGAGAGATCAGTGCTGGAAAGACCAGAATCAGTTATTATTCTAAATGCCACCAAATTTCTCCTTTAAAATGCCTTAAATATAATATACACATTCAATTTTATTCTGAAATGATGGTAGATAATTTTCAATTGATATTTTTTTGGGGGAAAGAGGAATATTTTGTTTGTGTAGATAATTTAAATATTTTTCAATTGACATTTGCAGGTTGTTGGTTGATGATAAGCTTTACAAATAAAACAGACCATAAATAATTGTACAGGTAACACGTGTGATTTCATTTCATGAGGTGACCAAGAGGATAGATGTGTCTTAAGTAGATACCTCAAAAGAATAAAAAAAAACAACCAAATGAAATTTTAAAAATACTAAAATGAGACCAAAGAGTTTAAAAATAAGATACCTCAAGCTGTAAAGTGAAAACAGTAGTGTATTTTTGTTATTGTTGTTGTTGTTACAATACTTAGAAAACCATTTAGAGTTAATTCAGTTAAATAGAAGTCAGAAATCCCTTGCAATAGTAATATTTGTTACGGTAAAAACTGGCGAATGTTAAAGCCACTGGTTACAACACAACATGGAAGATATGGAAGATGAAAAGCTATGGAAATGCTATGAGAGCTAAAAAAGTGTGAAATGATGTTTGTAATAAAATACCTGAATTTCTAAAACACAACTTAAGTCTAGCAAACTTCCTCTTTTGAATTGTTTTCCTGTTGTGATGGGATGACAAGATTTGAAAAAAAAAAATATGCAAAAATACAAATTAAATATGATAAAAAAAACTACTGGATCAGCTAGACCTGGCCAAAATATAAAAGCAGAAATTCTTGTCGAAGTTGTTCATCATTGTGCTTTACCATAAAATGAGATGATGATCTTTTGACTAAACAAATTTCAGTAAAAACGTTAACCAGAGACGGCATTTCAAAACTGCTGTATGATGAAAAAAGCATATCTATTAGGATAGGGCAGTGCCTATGTCTTAATAGCTTGGATTGTGATTAGCAGCATTCAAGATGTATGATTGATCCTCCATGGTGTTTGTGTATGACAAAAAGGATATTAAGAAGTCTTGCTGTACAGCAGTCTGAAATGACACTCTGGCAATGTGCGACTACAAATAATCAAACTGTGAGAATTATAACACTTGACTTTGTCTGAACAGCAATCATCACAGTGGAATAAAAACTAAAAATAGAACTTTAAAATTTACGAACAATTGACAACGGAAATGATTATCATTTCTTTTTAATTTCTGCTTGAAGGAATACACTTATATGTTTTTCAAAAATCCTAAATAATGATGAATTGTTGAAGAAACAAATGCTTATTAAAATTTATCTCAGAATATCATTTTGACTAAGTCACAAGGTAATTTTTAATGCAAGTTTTTGTCAAAGCTGTATTTTCCATGATACTGTTACAAAGTGATATTATATCTAAAAATCAGTCAAAATTTAACTTTCCCTATCTATAAGATAAATAAAAGAATTTCAACAACCAGTCATTGATCTACTCTAAAACCTTGGATGACACAGTCAATCCATTGAAAATATTTTTGGATAGAAAAGTGAGAACAGCCTAATTCATTATCCCAGCTTTCTACTCCATCTACAAATGGCAGAGACAAAACTATTGGCTAGTTTGAAATCTATTTAAAAAGAAAATATGATTCTTTGGAATCAATCTAAAATCCAAATATTATTGAACTAGATAAAAATAAAGAATTTGTTTACATCAAAACTTGACCGTTTATAAAAAAATTCTTAAAATGTTGCGACATAAATATTGCGACACAAAGAAGAAATAATTTTCAAATAGTAAAAGTAAAAAGTTATGCCACGATTAAAAAAAAAAAATCTTAAAAAACCATCAAATACAGAGTGTGACACAACACAGTAAAACCGCAACTCAAATGTGGAGAATGTAATTTGTAAAATACACCGATTAAAAAAACAACTGAAGAAAAATAAATCGAATGACTTGCAGTGCAAAAAATTTACCACGATCAATTCTTTGCTTTACATATTATGTCTGATTGCGAATAAGACTCAACAAACAAAAAAAAGGCTGTAAGATGCTTACCTCTCCCACCCTTGTGACCCAATAGGATTTGTCAAGGTTTTGCGGATCATGGACACCGGCATCCTCTGTGGCTTTGCTGAAAGTTGACCGAGTCTGACAAACAAACAAAATGAATTTAATCAACATCAAAAAACAATTTGGTCAGTCATGTTCGTGCTTCATCACAATGTTTTCTCTTATTCAACTCACCAATGTCTTAATGTTTAATTCATAGGAGTTGAAATTCTAATACATGATTATCAATCAGAAAAGGATCTTGCCTCCACATTTGCTCTCTTTTAATGGATCTAAAATCATTGAAAGTCTACACAAGACTTTGCGCAACCCTTTTTCTGCAGGGTTTGGTTATAGTCTAAATGAGATTTTCAAGGATTAACTATTTACTGTTTAAGAAATGATGCGATATTCACTGGGCTCATCATCAAATCTCAGAGACTTTATGTGTCTCCCTTAAAACACTATCATCAATATAATCAACATGAAACATTTTACAACTACGCTGTCAGCTTTTTTGTTTATGTTGTGTCCAGCTGAGGAAGGGGTTTACCCGAAATGTTCTGTATCCCTGTATTCTTTCTTATTGAAAGTAAAAAAAAAATTCTCTCTGTTCTTCAACATTAAGTTTGAACTTCCGGGAGTCATCATCAGCTTTTTTATATGGATGATCAAATAATATGCAAGGGGATGGATCCATCAGTATTGTATGTGTAATGTCCTTTATAATACATCGTTAAAACATCTTTCTCCAAAGAACCTTGACGAATCCATACCAATCCCCAGGGGCAAAGCCAGTGAAATAAAATTCTCCACCGTCAATCTATCCAATATGCCAACAGTTATATTGCAAAGTGTGCGTGTGTGTGTGTGTGTGTGCGTGCGTAAGTGTGTGTGTGTGCGACTATCTAGTCATCCAGAGGTTGACCTTTTGCGGGTACCAATATGGCTGACCAAGCAAATTCGTGCCTGGATGGTTCACCCGTAATGATGGGATGAAAGATGAATAGTGACCTGCTCAATGACTTTGTTTAAAGTGAGGAAGAGTTGCACACTGTCAACCTCACTCTCTCATCGGAGACCACCTGTGTCCAGTGGCATGAGTAGGTCAAGACACCTGGAGTGGGCTGGATGCAGTGGATGTTGATATCAAGTGCATTAAAAAAAATCTGTTACTTCGATCTAGCGTAGACTTTACTTCTTTGTTGTTGCAAAATCAAACTCAACAACAGTGAAAGAAATGATGGTGAACGTCCAGTTAACAGCACAACAAAAGACATTAGTGAAAACAGAAGAAACCATAGTAAGTGTAAAACAAATTGTTGAATGAAATTGTCATGCAGCACAAAAAACCCAAAACAGTGATCACGCTCTAGTCATACAAAGTGCACACATCTCTCTCTCTCTCTCATGCAGCACAAAAAATCCAAAACAGTGATCACACTCTAGTCATACAAAGTGCACACATCTCTCTCTCTCATGCAGCACAAAAAACCCAAAACAGTGATCACACTCTAGTCATACAAAGTGCACACATCTCTCTCTCTCTCTCTCTCTCTCTCTCCCCTCCCTCCCTCCCCCCTCCCTCCCTCTCTCTCTCTCTCTCTCTCTCTCTCTCTCTCTCCCCCCCTCCCCCCTCCCTCCCTCTCTCTCTCTCTCTCTCTCTCTCTCTCTTCTCTCTCTCCCTCCCTCCCTCCCTCCCTCCCTCTCTCTCTCTCTCTCTCTCGTAAACATTTACATCAATAATACTCTGAAGTATCGTCGCCCCATATTCAGATAGATACTCTCTTAACAGCCCAAGGTAAGCAACAACTTTAGTGCAGCATCAAAAGAAACCATAATGTCATTGTACAGTATTGTTAGTGCCGTGAAATCTACCACTCTTTCACCAGTGTCGTGCATGTTTTACCTCACTAATATCACTCTCAGAAGGAACTGTAGAGCATTTTTCTAGGTCCATAATTCTCTGTAAACATCAACATTACACTCAAATTAATTTTATGCAGAAATGAATTGATGGAGTCATTTTTGGGTGTTAAAAAAAGGATCCACAACCATGTTGTCGTAAACCATACAGATTCTCCATACTTCATGTGTGTTCAATCCATATTGGTTAAATCAAATTAAATTCCTCTGTCATCAACTGATTTGTCTTTATGGACAATATACAGTATAGCATACTTTGTAGAAAAAGAAGATTATATAAATAGAAAGATAGACAATGTGAAAGTACCAGAAAAATAACTGTAGAAAAAGAAAAGTGGAATGTCGACAGTAGGAATCGAACCCACACCGGCGCATACGACAACACTGCCTAGCCAGAGACAGAGCCCGCCACTCTATCGATAGTGCTAACTCGACTAGAATCAGGCCAGTTAACGAACAAAAAAAGGCACTAAAACAGGATGTCCCTGTTAAAACAGGAACAAGACAGGGCTGTTGTAGATAGGATTCACTTCCTTGACACATCATTAATAACATATCATGTCTAAATAACTCAGCATGGACAACTAACAGCCTTTTAAGCAACTCCATCATTTAAGACAAATCTTACTAAGTGACTGACTGCAAGCCAGAGACTATCACATAATAATTGAACACATCTACAGTTATTGCCCACCTAAATTCTTGACAAATTTCAAAAATTTTAAATATCCAGTATTGCCCCCTTACATGTGTTTTTAGTCATTCTGGTGTGCGTGGGATATATAAAAAGACATGTTTTCTAGCCCTGCTTCAATCGCAGAGGATGAGACAATAATATCTCTAGAAATACTTAGAACGAAATCCCTGTCAGAAGAGTGTAGGCTTGTCAATGAAACGCCATTTGTATAGAGACTTAAATTGATTTTGCATGTTTGTTAATTTGAACAAGCCCCATTAATACTGAGATGCTTGACCAAACATAGAACTGGAGAGTGACTTCCAAAGGATAATCTCAAAGTTTTCATATGTACAAGTCTGTTAAAAAAGCTTTGAATTCCAAATTTGACTTTCTATTCTGCTTTTGGTAATTTTTTTATACACCAAAAATACAGCTTTCTACACAGTTTTGAGAAAATGGTCTATTTCCATTAACGGTCATAATATTTTGTATGATGAATTGTTCATATAAAATAAATTTCTTATCCCCAAATAATGATTAAATTCTATTAATAAGTTTTCATAGGGTAGCCCCAAAAAGCAGATAAGCTGCTTTGCCTGTAGATGGTGGTAATGTCAATAATCGACCCAAGCATTTATACAGAGGTCAGCAAGAGATTGATGTTACCTTTGTATGCTAATGTTAGATTCAAAATATTTTGCTATTGCCTCCTGTCCAAATCGAAAAATTTCCGAAACTGTCGTGAGTAGAACTCAAGCACCTTTTAGTGAAAAAAGCTACATCAATCCAGGGGACAACTCTTATTTTGTCCTCACTCATTATATAGTGAAATACGCTCAGTTGTTTACCTTATGTATGTATCATCTTTTGCGGTATAAAGGCATCAAAATTGTTATCTAAAGAGTTCCCATACCAGTTTCTCTGGGTCTTTGTAACTCTCAGCCTTCTCCAACAAGTGCTTGTAGGAATTGGAGTCTAGCTGTGATCGGAGACTTTCCACCAGCTGATCTCTGCTCTGCATTTGCATCTCCAAGCTTTGCCGTGTGGAGATCTCACGGTCCAACTCGGTACGCAAGCGGACGTTGTCTTTCTGGAGCGTGCTCAGCTGACGGGGGTTAGAAAGGGGGAAAGAAAAGGAACAATTAATACGTTTTTCATTTCATGAAAAAATGAGACTTTACCAAGAATTAGCAATGTGCTATTTAAACTTCAGATGCAGTAATCTTAAATTGGATAATGCTTCACTGATCTTTGATTGATAGATTAGGGATTTTTATTTTTCATATACCTTTCTCTATTTGCTAAGTGAATTTCTGAATGATTTTTAAAAATTTAACATTCCAGAAACATTGTCTCAAAACCTTTGTGCTATACAGATAAAAGATAAATGGCATGCAGGAGTGTGAATTGTACCAACTGCAACTCTGCCTTTGCCAGATATAGATATAGAGAGACAATCCCTCAACTCACCTGCTGGTTCAATTGGTGAATACTTTCTATATTAGACTTGAGCCTGTAATGTAAATCTCCAATGGTGGCCACTTTGGTCTTCAAGTCTTGGTCCTTGTCCAGTCTAGGGGGTTAAATTGAAAAAAATCAAACAGTGTGTATTGTAATCAAAGGACTATTGTTTGTTCATTCCATTCCGATGACCCCGAAGCACGAGTGTATCAATAATACCTCAATCCATTTACAGAGGAAAAAAACCCAACTCAGATCCTTTCTTATTGCCTGATCAATGCTGTTCTTTCTGGTACATTTTAGTACACAACCTCAAAATTATAGGGGAAGGATACTCTTTTGGCCTTCGTGTCTCTGTGTGAATCCATTAATTTCCATAATCTTTTTTTTTTTTTTAATGACGATTTATTATATAAAATACTTTTTTTTATATAAGGAAAGAAATTCAATACTTAGGTAAGGCCGGATAACCCTACAGCAGTAGATGTTATGTCACTTTATCTTTGGACAGCAGGATAGTTTAAGTACAAATTGAGTGAATGCCAACTTACTCATGTTCCTCCAAACGACTCTTGAGTTGATTCAGGACAACTTGTTGGTGGACGGAATGGGACTGGAGAGCCTGACAAACAAGTAAAACAACACATGCATACAATCGAGTTATCAGAAGAAGAAAAAGTGATGGCTTTTGATGGATTCAGTCCTAGATCATTATAAAACAACAAAAAAATTGAAATATTTTGGATGTATGAAAAGACATGCTACTCTAGAAAAACATATTGGAGAACGAAATGGAGAGGAAGAAGATGTATGAGAAGATGGGAACATAATGGAGAGGAAGAAGACGTATGAGAAGATGGGAACAAGATGGAGAGGACGAAGACGTATGAGAAGATGGGAACAAGATGGAGAGGAAGAAGACGTATGAGAAGATGGGAACAAGATGGAGAGGAAG
>JARBEQ010084035.1:0-12942 GCA_030265355.1 Tritonia tetraquetra | reverse complement strand
GCCCCCCCCCCCCCCCCCCCCAAAAAAAAACACCAACCAAACCCCCTATGATCAAGGTCATCGACAGATCTTTAATGTAATATCGTTTTAGTATTTACTACAATATTATCCTCCATTCCTAAAGCAATACGAGCAGGACTGTCCGTAACTTTGTATAAACATAACATCAATCAGACACGTTGTGGCCTTATCGTTTACACTTCCTGTTTGAGTCCCATCCAGGTTTACGACCTCGATAATGAAAGAAAGCAACGGTCTCAGCGCGTAATCCCTACAGGCATTATTAACTAGTCTAAGTATAAGGTAACTTTGATATCACTATCACCGATAAAGTTACTGATTAAAATTTTTTTGAACAATCATATTCTCGCCCAAATATTTCGCCAACCCCTGACCCCCTTTTTTTTTTTAAACCAACGCTTTTTTTTGGAAAAAAATCCTAGGTCATTACTACATATTGCTCAAAGGATTACGAATACAGACCTGCCAATCCCCAAACAAACCAAATCGTGAGAAAGTCCAAAAAAATCCTGATTTGGGATAAAAATCGGTGACAACCCCAAAACAAGTAATAAGTAAAAAATGCTACGATGTTATAACCCAACAGATGAAAATTGAAAAATATTGCACCAAGAAAAGCCAGGTTGGAAGAGAAACTCACCTGATGATATCTCCCTATTTTCAAATGTGAGTGTCTGCGAACTAATCCATCACTTGGTACAAGCTGAAAGTAAAAGATTGATCACAGTATAATTCAAAACTTTCTAATACTGTACAATATGACATGCAATATGTCACAAACAAACAACTTTTCAGAAAGCAAAAACAGACTCCCATATGAGGTCTGTCACTTAGAGCCATAATTGAGCTTACTGGTGTATACTGTTTATCTTCTTCTTCAACATATTTGAAGTTAAAGTACACTTTAAGTTTGTTTACAGCATAATGATTGTTTCAGGGTTCCCAAATTTATGAGAAAATGCAATACCAACTTAATGAATTTCCACAAATTTTACGCACCATGGCGATTTAATATCAAATATATTCTCTGAATTGTTTTGCCACATACCATTGTGTACATTGTCATAACCTCATCCCCGCTACTTTGCGATTAAGGTATAAAATGTGTCCAGCTACGCACTAAATAAAGTTAATATAAACAGGGATCGATATTATTAGATGGGGTCCCAGTGGCGCAGAGGTACGGTTCTTGCCTCTGAAGGGAAAGGTACATGGTTCGATTTCCGGCAGCGTCGGATATTTTTCTCCGTGAAACTCGGTGAAAACCTATTTGCCACTCCCCTGATCCTATTCAGGTAGGTGGGATAAAAGAACCTAGTCCCATCGGAGACAGACAATAAACTTGGAGGTCCTGTGTGTACGTTGTGCACGTTAAAGAACCCTTGGCAGTTAAAAATCGATAAGAGTAGGCCGGGAGGCTGCTGTCCGGGCAAAATTAATTCCTACCACAATGGTCACAGTGGGTTGATCACCTGCTTGGCTTAATATCTGGAGCCAAAGAAATCCATCACTCATAGTGCTGGCCCTACACTGTAATGGTAAAAGGGAACTGGATAAGAAAGAAGAAAGTGGATAAGAAAGAAGAAAGTGGATAAGAAAGAAGAAAGACAAGATATTAGTAGTAGCGGTTGTTCAACAAAAATCACCAGAGTATCGATACAACTATACATGCGTTTCGTTTCACTGCCCATAGAGCTAACACATCCGGTAAATGTGTCATTTCACAGAAAATTGGTTTTAATCGCTCCGCTGACCGCCTAGACACAAAAAAAATTAGTAATCCCAAAGAGAAAAAATAGTCAAAATCAGCGTATTTTGCTCCAAATCTGTTTTTCCAGATTTTACTCCAAAAGTCAAGACCTTTCTCTTTTTTCTCCAGAAGGTAAAATCGCACTAATTAGTGCGATTTTATCGTAACGTTTGGCAGTTTGTTGCTTTACTTGTGGAGAGATACCAACATTTCCAGGCTCAGTAAAATAATCTATTAAAAAATCCCACTCAAGACCTGCCAACCCATTGTGTACCAAAAAGGGAACCCACGAAAATCAAAATTTGAGGCATAAAATCGTTACCTTAATGAGTGCATTAACACATTGCACCACATGGGAAATACTGTTATCAATAATATGCCGCTATACGTCACATTTCTCCATATACCTCCAGCGTTACACATTATAATAAAATAGATACCTGCTTATAGCTGGAAAAGTAACTTGCAAAAAAGGAGTGACCTATTCAGAAGATGACAAATTATTGCCAGTGTGTTTGACAATCAATATTGCCATGATAGGCTTCAAAGTCGAAGGACGATGTGCAATTAATTTTTTGTAGTGTCCTTGAGCAAGACACAGTAAAGGCAGGCACTCTTTTTACTCACTTGAGAAAGCATTGTTCCATTTGGTCCTCAGCAACCGCTTACACTTACATTGATAGCTTTTTTTTTATAAGCCGGAAATTTTAATTTTGAAACGTTCGGCACAATGGCAGAAGCAGAGACCAAAAATCGTAAAGATTCCGCAAAATGCTTAAAGGTTAAAAAAAAAAAGCAAATAACCCAACAACCTAAAACAAGATTACAAACCTCTCCAACAATGAGTTTAAGTAGAGTAGATTTTCCAGCACCATTGGGTCCTACCAAAGCAACCCGTGTATCAAGATCAACTCCAAAATCAAGATCTTTGTATATCAAAGGCTGGAAAAAATATTAGAACAGTAAATTACAATCAGATTGATTTTGTTCAATCCTTGAGTATAAATGCAACTCAAACAAACAAAAAACAAATGAATTCACGAAAAGCACTGGCTCTCATAATCACATACACAATCAATTCTGCTTCTCATTACAATTACAATGTCAAAAGTAATCCCAGAAATTATATAGACAACACAGTGAGCTGCAAAGTGAAATACAGGGCATACCTGTCCGTCTGAGTATCGGAAGCTGACATGTTGAACCATGATGACTGGTGGTGGAACCTTTCCACAGCTTGGGAAGAAAAATGACACAGTCTGCAAATAAATAAGGGAAATATAATACATATAGTCAACTGGTCTTCAGTGATGTCCCATAGCTATCATGTCAGCATGCTTTTCTTTGTTATGATTTGTGAAAATGAATAGAAATTACAAAATGAAGCAAACTGTTTCTAAACCCTCAACTTCCAATAATAAACGACCACAGCTCTACACAGCAGCAGAGGTTAATGATGATCAAGAATAACCAGAAAGTGGACTAAAATTGGTGGGTAGTGATTGTGATGACACGGGTATGTTAGATTCTAGTTTTGTAAATCAGGGGAACAATTTGTGTGATTGGAAAAACTTGATCAGGTAGATAAGACAAGCAGGTGATCAGCCCAGTGTGCCCCGAACCTTGAATGGCACAAAGAACACCATATTTTTAGGTGCTTCTCAAGTTTTGGCCATAACAAGATTTACGGTTGCCTAGGTGGTAAACCCTTCAGCCACATAAGGGAATTACTTTTGATTCTTACTAACCACGCCCGATGTTGCTTGACTTTGGTGATTGGACGAGAACCGGTATTTTCAACGTGGTATAGCCGTAGACAAATATATTTTTCCAGCGAGACACTGGTATCCCCAACAACTTTCACCCATGAGTGAGCAGCTGGTAACAATATTGTATGCAGCCTCTACCATTATCGCATGCATGTTTCCGTTGTGCTCCTGCCCCCCCCCCCACGAAATATGCAAATTGAAGACAAAAAATTGACATAATCACATTACCTTGTCAGTAGCAACTTTTTCAGTGAGACCTGAATCAACCATTTTCTTCAAAGTCTTTTCCTTACTCTGGGCCTGCCTTGCTAGTTTAGCACTGCCATGACCAAATCTAGCTATATAGTTCTGAATAGTGGAAAAAATAGTTTTTGCGTTAACCCCAACAGTATAACACATAATTCTATAAAACTAACTTGAATAAGATATAAATATTGTCAAAAGCATCATGTTATACGTAATCTTGTAGGATTAATTAAGATATTAGAGAAAATCCATTACAATTAAAATACAGAGGAGCAACCAATGCAGTAAATAAAATTTGAACTTTCAATTCATAAAAACAAAAATGATTAAACTACTACAATAAATCTTAGAATATCTCAACTGGTCCTAGATCCTGCTTACAAATTCAAATCACGATAAAACGAAGAAAATTCTGTAAACCAGCATTTAAAAATAAAGTTATAAAACACAAGATTTGATACACTTGCCTTCATGTTAGCAATTTGATCCTGCTCCCATTTGTATTTTTTCATTTGATTTTCTTCAAGTTCATAACGGGTCTGGATGAAGGAGTCATAGTTTCCCTGCAGAATAGAAACCAATACATACACAAATAAAACAAGAGCAACAATTAAGAACAGAAACAAACATGGAAATATCTTTAACCACTTTGGAGACTTCACGTACCTAATCGTCAATGATATAAAAAAAGAGCCAAAATCAATTTCTAAAAAAGAAAAAGCCTATGATACCTAAGGCAATCATTAACTTTTTAACAGTATGAGTTATCAGAACTCAGTGTAGCTAAATATACTAAACATGGTAGATAAATAAGTTACAAGGAGTCAGAGGCTATATCTAATAAAACTCAACATTCATTTTGTCCCCATCCTACCTACTGGGAGATTTGAAACATTCTAGGAGTTTCCACATTTCTACTCTCTCCTCAATTAATTTTGCAACAAAAATTACGACCAAATGCCACCTGCTAAATAAATAAAAATGGGACAGTATAATCAGGCCCTGTACAACTTAGCCACCAGTTGGAGTGTTAAGTTTAAAGTTGTTAGGTTAACACCCTTGGCAACTCATAGGTTATATCAAAGGCGGGACACATGGTTTATACATTCCCAATAAGACTTGATTCTAGCAGGAATTAACAGGGCCAGAGACTCCAACCCAGGACTGTCTCCACACAAAGTGAATAAGTTACTACTCAGATAGTGTTATCACGCTCCATATAAATAGCATGATTTGGAAATGTGTCCACATTCATTAGTAATCCCTCACCTAAATTCAAACAAGACTAGTTCTAAAATATGTAATACATCATTTTTATATTTAATATTAAAAAAGCAGATTTCAACCTGTAGAAAACCCTTTACCTCATGAAAAAAAACCCAATAAAAAATAATCATAATTCTTGTTTTCAGTAATGATATACTTTTGGTCATAGGATTATAATTTTCTCACAAAATGGTATTATATCATATCAATATGGAGTCAGAAATATGTCGCTTCAAGGAATCTGAACATCGCACCTTACTCAATCATCCTTAAAATGAGAGCCAAGGCACTAAAACTCGGCCTTTTAATTCATCACACTCCACATTTTAACCCATCTCTAATCATACAATAAAGAACAGCAACAGCCAGTGGTTTGAAACATGTCGCAATACTTTTCCTCCAGAATTTTACAAATATTCAAAGCTCTGCTGTGAGATTCATATTGCACATCATTACTTTACAATTTTTGGCCAATTTGAAAAGATGTACATTTCTCTGGCTTTTGGCAGACAGTTCTGATCACTGATACACAATTAAATGGGTCTATCTGCACCTTTAAACAAGAGGTGACCATACCATATCATAAAGGACATAAAACAAAAAAAATTGATCTTCAATCATGCATTCACATTTGCTAAATCTACTTACACCAAAGACCTTGAGTTTCTTTGATTGCATGTGAATAATATTAGTACACACACCATTCAAAAAATCCTGAGAATGAGATACTATCACTAGAATACGTGGATATCTGAAAAAGAAAATTGAAACCATTTAAATTCTGAAATTCAAAAACATTCTTAGATACTTTCCAAATGTATCAAATGTTCTCAATTAATTTTGGTTATTTGAGAAATAAAACCCTATAATTGTCTCACTGTAACACTGGCACCAAATCTCAGCTTAGACCCAGAAAGTAGTATGTGATAGACTCAAATCTTATTAAGAATCTGGTAGTACCAAATTTCAAAAAAAGTGTGATAAAAAAAATCAAACATACGTTTTGAGTTCTTCCTCCAACCACACACAAGCATTCAAATCTAAATGGTTAGTAGGTTCGTCCAATAACATCAAAGCCGGTCGTATAAAAAGTGCTCGGGCTAGAGCTATCCTCATTCGCCATCCTCCAGAAAAATCTTTGACCTGGGGACAGGAAGAGACAAAAATTGTTAATTGTATTTACAACCATTATCAGTAAGCTTTAACATTCCATTACAGGTTGCAAGATGGAATTATGAATGAAGTCATCTTGAAAAAAAGCAGGACAGATGCCCATAGTAGATGAAATAGGAACAAGAAAGTGGCGCTGAATAGGTCACAACCTAAGAAAAAGCCCCATCAAAGATTACAAAACAGTCATTGAAGGACAGTCCTAGGACAGGAAAAGATGGAAATCTGTGGGCCGCGACAGGCAATGAAGATTAGAGGCAAAAACCTTTTAGCAATTGCCAAACTAGTCACAAAAACATGAACCAAATGAAATGCCAAAGAGCATCAGATTTACCCCATGTATAACTGCAGTCACCATAATAAATGCATATCATCACAAGAATACAGGCTCACATCAACAACAAAAGGATGCATTCCAGAAACACTTATTGAGAGCCCATAATCAAAATCCTTCACTGTCAAAAGCTTATAAAAATATATTCCCCTTCTATTTCTTGAGCACTTAAAATGATGTATCACCTGTTTTTTTATAAGTAAACAAGATATTGCATTTTAAACCAGTAAACCATTCATTCATACAATCAAACATCCCAAACATAATAAAAAATAAGAAGTAAGAATTTATAAAATGACCAACAGACAGAGGATGAAAAGAACCCAAATTAAAGCCGACATATTTCTATTGTGAGGCAAAAAACATTCTATATCAAAACTGTGCAACCCCAAATTCATGTTTTTGATTCCTATTAACTCTTATCTGTGGGCATAATGGTATTTCTCATTAAACATCAGAACAGACCAATAAAAGACAGACAATAAAAAATGTAAATATAAATTGAAACAAACCTTTTTCTGTTGCATTTGTTTATTGAAACCTAAACCTTTTAGAATATATGCAGCTTTTGTTTCAGCTTTGGATGCATCCAAATCTTCTAAGCGTTCATATATATCCATAAGTCTTTCATGGGCTTCTGCACAAAAAATACAAAATTTATAAACCAGTCAAAAATTTGGAGAATTGATTTTTAAAATTTTCTGCAAATTCAATGGGTTTTTTTTTCAAAAGATAATGAGCATATTATATTTACACATAAAGATTGCACCAAAGATAAGATTTATCTCAAATAATCTCCAATGGGATTTGAATGGTAGATGGATTACAAGATAATAAGTACAACATATATACCAGCATCCTCTTTGTGTGCAATCTCTTCAGCCTCTCGTTCAAGACGTAAACGCTCCTCATCAACTTCCATTACACAATAAAGGGCTGTCTTGTCACTTGGTGGCATTTCTTGCCGTAAGAGAAAAGTGTCAGCATGACTTGGGACAGGAAGATCTCGTGAATGCAACGATGCCAAAAGTGATGATTTTCCTGTCAACAGTAACATCAAAATATGGATCACTAAAAATATTCATAGCAACACATCTCACACATAGATAAAACAGTCACAATCCATCATAATACATAGCTTCAACACAGTAAAGCTGGCGTATTTTATAAAAAGAAGAAAAAAACAACAACAAAATCTAACCAGCCTAATTAGTGTTACATTCAATAAAGCAATTCAGAAACGTTTTCATACCACAGCCATTCAGTCCTAACAGACCATATCTTTGACCAACGTTCAACTCCAAATCAGAATCCACCAGTAATTCAGCTCCATGAAACAACAGGGTCAAGTTGTGTATATGGACATCCCTACTGTCTGGATGTGAAGCTAAAACACCAGTGCATGATCTATGCTTGGCAGCAAGGGCTAGCTCATCTACACCATTTTCAATTTCTGCAAAAGGAGAAAAAAAGAGAAATATGGAATATAAACGAATATACTATTTTTAACCCTTTGCCACTCGCAACATTTCCCAATTTGCAAGCTTTTATTTTTCCTCACTAAAAGCGGCAAAATATTATAAAGGTTCCTAAAAAAATAATGAAACAACAATGAGAAGAAAGAGAAATGAGAAAGCCACTGGTTTGAAGTTTTACGCTCTTTTCAACACTGTCGTCTCTCCGTAAGTTTTTAATTATTGATTACAGGCCAACATCATGTCCCAAGCAAATGCCAGGTGTTTTCCCCCCCCGCAAAATCGCAGGATCTCACTCTAGTGTCCTATATAAATAAAAGGACATATATAAAAATATTGAGAGAAAATACACGGCAAGGGCCAACAGGAGGAAACTTTCATGACTACAGATCATCAATGAACATGTCAGACTAAAAAAATTAAGGATTTAATAGTGTTGCAAATCAAAATGACATTTTATATTTAAATTATAAATAACAGATCCTGTACCTGATATACCATTTGAGAATCCATTTGTGCTTGCTTCCCCATTTTCAGTGGCTTCGACCACTTCACCATCTTCCTTGCCTTGTGGCTTTCTTTTCCCAGCAGTTTTAGCTGCCTCTTTTTTCTTTGCGTCACGTTTCTTCTTAGCGTCAGAAGGCATTGTGGAATGTTATTTTATTATATAATTTCCTGGAAAAAATAAGAAAAGCATAATTAAAAATGAACTAAAGTTTTGCAAGAAACAAACTGGGATTATGGAAAAAGCATAATGGTTGGCAGTAGTGCTGGGCTCCTTTCTCTACCTAGAATCCCTCGAAACGCCAGCGCTGATCGACTCGAAAATTGTACTTCTAAAGAGGAAAAATAAGTCGGAAGTGTGGGGATAGTCGAACGGGTGGTGAGGCGGCATGTGTTGTTGTTGTGCCCAACAAGTCACCTCGGTGTGGACTTTCGGTAAGTGAGTAGTTTTCACCCAAGTGTCTCCTATATAAACTCTGGATCGACAGCGCCACGGTTTCTCCGATTTCTACGAATACCTCCATTGAAAGTACAGCGACGTGTAAGCTCCCAGTCTAATGTAAGTGAGGACATCCATCACTACGAAAGTTCCAGACGGCCAGCAAGTGAGATCCACCCTTATCGTTATTGTGTGTCGTCTGTAAAATACGACCGTGAGGCCAATTATATTGTCTATGTATACAGTGTAACGTACGTAGTACGAAACCTTGTAGAGAGTCCTCTGTGTGTGAGGAAATAGTTCTCTACACAAGATCAGTGTCCCATTTTGTCTCGATTCCAAGGCGAAGGGTGTGATTTGAAGGCTTCGTATTTCTATTGTTTCTTTGTCGACGTCACAAGTGGGGACTATTCGAGTAAAGCAACGTACAAATCTGGGACTAATCGAGAAGAGCTGGAGTCGGGCATGTCTGTTCTAGGTAAGAAAGAGTGATAATCTCTCTGTCTAACCTAAATAATTCCTTTGATGGTCTCTTAGTATCCTAAGCACATTTTTCACAATCACACTTATCTAACCTAGGCCAGGCATTTTCCAAGTTATGGTGGACTATCTAGTCTAGAATGGATACCTTGATTGATTCACACCCCTCCTCTTTAGTATCTTCTTAGACACCATGCACGCCAATTTACCTCCACTTTCTTTCCAGGGAGTTCTTTTTTCTTAACTTGGGTTCACCAGTAAATATGAATCTGATTGTATTTGTATCAAGTCAATTTAAAAAATAAATAAAAATAACGGGTTATTCTTTCTCAGTCATTCAGTGACATTTCATTGTTCCTAGACACTCCTTACTAATGTGGTGCTGTGTAATGATGTAATAAATAGCTTTTTTAGATACAAAAACATGACTCTGTCTCTAGATAATGACTGACCGTTTTCAATATACTTTTTATCAACGGTCTGGCGATATTTTTAAAAAAGGAATAAATTCGAAATAAATGAAAAGGTTTTTAGAAAACAAGGGAAAAGTTGATGTGATGAGTGATGGCACACCGGCTAGAATCCCGCCATCATGCCATGAATTCATGAATGAAAAAGGAGGATAAAAAAATCCCCTCGCTGACATTCATTCTTTCGAACAATGATTTAATCATAAAATCAACAAAGAATTATCGCTTGTGTAAAACAGTTCAACTTATTGCTATTTAATTAACGTTATCTTACTTACTTCAAGAATACTCGGATGATCTGTCACGTCTGGAGTGGTTAAAACCAAAAGACCATGCTGAATGAAAGACGGGGGTCGAGTGGAAATTTTTCGCATTCGGGAAGGTGTGACCTCACAACTACCTCATAGCTAAAAATAGCTACTTCGTGCGTCACAGATTTTCGACGATCTAACTTTCCGTTAAGCCGGTACTTTCACAAATGAGTCTATAAAGAAACCAGTAAATAAATGGCTATCGATGAGCGGAGCCGTGCAAGAGGCAAAAAAACACTTCCAGGGAGAAAAAAAACCCACAACACTTGTCGAAGTAGAAAAAAACCCGCTAGCTGTAGGAGAATAACACTACACTACGGAGGAAAAAACACTCCCAGGAAAAAACGTTACACTCGCTCAAGGCAGTCTTTTTAATTTCCATCCAGAGGTAGTGGTGTATCGCAAGATAATTACTCCAAATTCATCATCATTATCAGCAGCATCATCATTATCATCGTTACCATGTATCATCATCAGAGTACAAGTAGGAGTAGTAGTTGTGAAAGTAGTAGTAGTAGGAGGAGGAGTGGTGGTAGCAGTGGTGGTGTTGGTGGCAGTAAGTTTTAAAACGTAGCAGTAGTAGTAGCAGCAATAAGTAGGAGTAAGATATCTGGAGGTGGAGGAGAGGAGGTGGAGATCAACGTGAAAGGAGGAAGTGGAGGAGGAGGAGAAGAGGAGGTGGTGGGGGAGGAGGTGGTGAAGGAGGATGAAGAGGAGGTGGAGGAGAGAAGGTGGGGGTGGAGGAGGAGAGGATTAGGACGACCCCCCCCCCCCCCCCCCACCCCCCATATATTTCCAATACAAATCTATGGTCCTCGTCCTTTTGTCGGCTCCCTGACGTCGATCAAAGAGGAGTGCGCCCCTATACGTCAAAATAGATGCTTTATTAAATCCATGCTGCTTCTTACCCAGTAACTTATCGAGCCGTTGGCTCAGATATATGGTGATACTTGTAACACATCGAAATTATTTGTATATTTTCCCCGCTTGTAGCTACTGAAACACTTCACTCCCAAAGCTATGTTATCAGAACGAGGCTAAATCACCGAAATACCATCACTCGATTCAAACGTATTTCTACCAAATTATCCACTAAGATCTTACCAAAATTTTACATTAAACAAATCATTCATAACCACTTTTATTCTACTTTGTATTGATATAAAAGCTTTGTCCCCAGTTATTTTTGTTCTCGCACTTTCGCAGCTTGTTTTTCCATGGTAGTGTTTTTTTCCCGGGGTTAGTGTTCTGTGCATGGAGTCTTTTTTCCTAGGAGAAAAACACTGCGGGAGTGTTTGTAGTTTTTTTTTCTCCTGTAGCGTTCTTTTCCCTTTTACACCGGTACTGACAATGATAGATGGTACATCAGTAAAGGAGGAAATTGTGATGCCTTAGCTTTAGCCACATAGAGTAATAGATCAAAGACTAAGGGAAATGATTACTAGCAGACAACCACACCGGACTCTCAGAAGACGAGTAAAGCACCGCAAAAGCACAAGGCATGAGTGACAAGAAAACCGTTGACCCGTAACTTGGCAGACTAATGATCTACACCTGATCCTGACCGAGAGAGGCATTGGGTTGATCACCAGACCTACCCAGGAATAATATGGGTTGATCACCAGACCTACCCAGGAATAATAAAGCTAAGAATAAGGGAAATGATTCAGTGAAGAACAATAATTTACGATCCAAAACTCCAATGATGAAAATAACTTGGGCAAAGTGGGATAGACATTATATATCTATACACGTTTCTTTATTCACCATAATTACCTTTGTTCAGTTTAAATCTTTGAGTTGTCTCTTTTGATTTACTGTTGTTTATAATATTAAAATTTAGAGCTAAAATATTCATTCATAAATTAAACAAGAATTAGGGGTAATACCAGCGTGATATTAGGAAACTCGAGAAGAATGCATCACGGTCAAAGAGTACATGGGATCAACAATACAAAGCGATGGTGGAATGGACACAGAGGTTTGAGAAAATGGAGGAAAGTATCTGGTACACTTTGTGATAGGAAAGTGCCACACTGTGCGAAGGGAAAATGTTTGAGGCAGTGATAAGGCCAACAATTCTATATGGAATAGAAACAGTTGCAACAAGAAGAAAGCAGGAAAAACAAATTAAAGGGGCAGAGTTGAAGATGTTGAGGAAAGACAAAATAAAGAATGAAGATATGAGAATAATGTGAGTTACAAACATCAAAGGCAAACTGAGCGAGAGAAGACTGAGATGGCATGGGCATGTCCTTAGAAAGGAGGAAGACTATGTTAGAAAAAGAGTGAGAAATATGCTAGTGATGGGAAAGAGATGGAGGGGAAGGCCTAGAAGAAGATTGGAAGACTGCTTGAGAGAAGACACGAGGACGACAGAACTGAAGGAGGAAGACGCCTTGGACAGACGAGTATGGAGGGCAGGGATCTGCACCGGCGACCCCACGACATGGGAATAAATGCCTGAAGAAGAAGAAGTTACTGGCATTAATGACGGCTTATTATCAGCATAAACTATTAAGGGTTTGATATCGTATCGAGGGGTGGCTGATACATCAACCGGGTTGCCCAACAAAAGAGGCCGAAAAACAAAAAATGCCAGGCCTGGTGTTTTGTTTCTGGAATGTGTACAACTGATTGCTGAACACCAAGCGCAATGTGTGTTTGGTTGTTTCTTTTTTTTTTTTTGGGGGGGGGGGGGTCCATT
>JARBEQ010083924.1:0-14297 GCA_030265355.1 Tritonia tetraquetra | reverse complement strand
GTTAACCAAACAAAAAATTGCCTTTTAAGGACAATAAAGATCATATTATTATTATTATTATTATTATTATTATTATTCTGACCCTAGGGCCCCTGAAAAAGAGGGCGTGGCACACAGAGTAGAGACAAAAGGGGTAGAAGAACAATTGATTTAACTGATGATAATGAATGGATTGTGATTGAGGTTTAGATGGATTTCCATCAAACATTGAGTTTGCCGGACACTCTGGGTTACATCTGTCTGACAATATTAATGAACAGAGTGAGCCTGTGGACTTTTTCAATATGATTTTCGACAAAGATTCGGACCATTTTTTTCTTCTTATTTAAAAAAAAAATTGATTTGATCTATAATTTAAGTATACTGCTGTTATTTTCTTGGCATTTGTTTGTCTAAAATGGAATCCATTGCTTGAATATATATGTGTGTATGGTGAGGCTGTTGCAAGTTAGGCTACTTTATTTTTTTTAATATTGCCTTATGTATGACCACCAATCACTATTACAATAGTTATGCACAGAAGTATCTTTAGTTTTGTCACTGCTAAGATTGGTTATTGATCTGTATTATATCCAAATTTAATAACTCTATCTTAAAAACTGCTTGAGTTATGATTTTTGTTAATACCCCAAATGTGGGCAGCAGCGAGGGTCTGTTCTATTATACGTATACAGCAGCCTGAAAGTTAAGCTTAGAATTAGTTGTGGATACAACATTAATTGTTATGTGGTGACATGAATCAAAGTAATTATTCAGAAAATTGTTTTTAGGAATCTAAAGCTCTTTTCTTTTTTTTACAGAATTGCCATCCTGGAACTTGCTGACAAGAACTCAGAAAAACCATCAGTTTATGAGGTGAGATTTTCTTTTTCATAGCAGCTTATTCAAACGTGAATTGAAAGGGAGCAGGCACTAGAAAATCATCAGGCAAGGTAGGAAAATGTGCCAGAAAAATAGCCATAGAAGAAGGAAAGTGGGAATCGAATCCACACTGCTGCGTACGACAACACCGCCTAGCCAGAGACAGAGGCCACGCTCTAACCAACTGAGCTAATTAAACATTTTCCTACCTTGCTATTCAAAAGTGTAAATATGTACACTTTTTCAATACCTACTTTTCCTTCTTCTTTTTTTAAACGAACAACAGATTTAATTCTTTTTGTGTGATTATTGGTTTGTGACAGAATGTTAAGTCTTGTATTTTTATTAATTTAATCAAGCCAGTGAATGTTTTACATAGATATTGGCTGGACCATTTTTATTAAATAATGAATGATTAACGTCTATGCCATGTAGTCTATTTCTAATGTTATGACGGTAAAATCTAACAGTAACTTTATAGCCCTCTGGAATTGATTTTGTCCTGTGTATAATTTCATTATGAAATACTTTTATCTGTATTAACCCAGGAGTTAAAGATTTTTGGTTTCTTGCATTAGGTTATGAGTAATCGCTTATGATGATCTTGCTTGTTGATGTTATTCACACTGTTGTATGTTTCTTCCAATTTTGAATTTCAGTGTTCGATTGACTCTTATGTGGGGACTAGGTTGTGTGATTAGATACGCAATTCTTCTTCCATTCAGGTTAGTTTCCATGAACCGTCCCTTGGATTTTTTGGGGTTACATTTTTGTAGCTTGTCTCTTTCTAATTGGAAGAGGTTTTTTTGCCACCTTCCTCTCTCCAGACTTTGGAGTAACTGCTGGTTTTTTTTATTGAAACCTATGGACAGAGTTAACAAAAGTCAGAGCATTTCTATTTTCTTTAATAAAATGCAATGCTTTTCTAAAACATGATTCACTGGTATCTGGAAAGTGATAAATATATAACAAATGTAGTGGACCAACCATATTTGTGATCAAATCTATCTTTTAAAACTGATTTCAGATCACTCTCAGTGTAATCGGCATCATTTTCTGTGTTGAATTCAGAATATCCTTTGAAATTATCAATCACTTGTTGCGTAGTTAACAATCTGTTGCATGTTTGCTTCAGACTTAGCTTGTTTCATCCTCATAAATTGATCAAAACTCAATCAAAGCAATGCATAATGGGCACTGTTATACTTGTTGACTATTTCCAGATGGTTAATGAGTGGGCTATCTGATTGGTTGAGTCTTTGTGCAGCGTAACATACAGTGCATTCTCAGCTGTCGGTTGACCAGTGCTACGGCATATGAATGCTTAAGCCCACAACTGCTTAACTAGTGTTGCAGATTCAAAGGGTTAAGTTCCCCTTGCATTGATGTACAATGACTATTTATTCCCCAAAAATGTGCTAAATTTTTCATTTTTACTTTTTATATCACCTTTATCTGCAGATTACTTCTAATAACAATTGGCATTTCATGGTTAGTATGTTCAACTGCTATCATTGGATATCTAGGAGATAGCAGGTAGGTAAATTATTAGTAGTTTTGACATTTTAAATAATTTTTTTTCTGTGGACTATACAATTATGAAACTTTTATAACAAGGAAACTATAAATGCTATACACAGCGCCTATACAGCGATATTTCAAATGGTCAGCACTCCTTGCTGTTAAGCGATGCCAGATGTGCCGGGCAGTGACTCACCCGTCTTGTTTTGACTGACGTGAAATGCATGTTATATGTATTAAAGAAACGGCCGTCACTTTTAATTAGAGCATGCTGCAGCAATCATCTTCTGACAACACTTTAAGTAATGCTGACCAAGGACGTTATGCTTATATTTGATATTATCATAAGAATAGACGAATAGATAGACGTTGTTAAACATAGAGCATTTTCACTCAAGATTTCAACAAAATTACTTGATGACAATTGCTAATTATCATTGAACGAATCCATTCACCGAGCTCTTTTTATATTTTTTCATATCTTAAACCATTAACAATCGTCACCAACCTTGGTATTTTCAAGTGACATCAGTAGTTGGTTCATAAACGCGATTTAAGTTGTGGCGCACATGAACAATCCTGGTTTTGTTTCCATCTCATTGGTTTATGTGTGGTCAGATTCACCTTTATTATTTGTTTCTCCACAGAATAATAAGTTGTCAATATATCATACGTCTTTATTTTTGTTTGTTTGGTTGGTTGGTTGTGTTTTTGTTTTTTTGTTTTGTTTGCAGACACAATTGAGTTAACACATTACACTAATGCATGCTATGTATAGAGTAAAGGTTTTAAATCGGTTTTTCACTTTTGCTTGTTGATGTCTTGCCATAGTCGTGGTGAACTTTGTATCATATTTGATTCCATACTGAAATGCATTTTAGCTACTTCATCCCGAATGCCACACGCTCTTTTGTCTGATTTAGTGGCTAGCTTCAGTGCCCTGTTCACTATGCAGCCCTGACCGAATCCAAATTGTTCAATGAAAGGCACACAGTGGTACTCTAAAATATGTTGTTTTGGGAAGAATTGTCCTGTGGTGTAATAGCTGCTTTTGTTTCTTGGGAGTAGATGTCTCAAATGGGCTCCATGTAGCGGGCTGGGGAGCTAAATATTGACTGCATGTGGGTTGGCATTCATCCTTCAGAGTTGAGCTTTGCTTTTGCTGTTTCAACGCTAATGTACCTGTTTTCTGGTTCGTCTAAAATCATGTCCTCTGTAATTGTTTCAATTTCGGATAGATCCAGAGATAGACTATGTCTACAGATAGCACAAGCTTGTATACTTATGTGCATCAAACGGTGCCCATAGTGTTTTGTACTTATTTGCTGCGTCGTAAGCGCGTTGACCGTATGTTTGGAGTGCCGTCGTCTAGCTTGCCGTACAAAGTCAACATATTTTCTACATATGTTTACAGATTGAACATTTTCATTATCACTTGTGATATCAATTCCGAAAAAAAGGAAAATGTCCTCAGAAAATTTATCACAAAGCACAATTTATTTGTGTTCACTTCAGTTTTATTACTGGCATAATAAAAATTAAGGCCACTGGATACTAGAGACTAAGAGGTAAGATAGCAACAGATATCGTGTGAGCATGTTCACTGCACACAAAACTTTTATCAGCTTAGATCTAGAGAGGAGTGGGGGAGGTTTATTCATTATAGAATTGAAAGGTAAACCAGGGAATGAAAAAGAAAGAAATCTTACGAAATGACATCTAAAAACCTTAATGATTGAAAGATGAATGAAAATATATCTGTGCAGTGGAAAGACAAAGAAATGGCAAAGGGCTGTACCTGAAATATTCCTTCATGTTCCTGTACATTATCATTAACCTTTTTGGAAGCTGATACATTATTTTTTACCTTCTGCCTTTGATATGACCTTTATGTGTTGAAAAGGGTGTAACATTTCAAACTTAGAACTTTATAATTTCCTGATTTACTTTTCAGTGTCACGACTTTGTCTTCTTACAGTCTTTATTAATTGCTGAGACTTATCCACAAGTGCAGACTGTTTTGCATAGGTCATCTTTCTCAAGAGCAGTGTGATTTTTTTTTCTTGTTTTATGTTTCTAGTGATAATTTGTAATAAGAAAAGAAATTAGCAAAACTGATGACAAGAAAATTCATTTAATTTCTTACTTCATTGTCACTGATTTTTTCTCTCTTAATTTGTCAGTTTTAAACGTAGCTTAAACCGCTACTCAAGTCTCACAAGCTTCAGAATCCTTTGTCGTGCTTGCTCTGGTGTTATAACTTTTCACAACAGGTAATTTTTATGCATTTGATTATTCATCATACCTTACACCGAAAGGTACTAAAAGGTTATTGATAAAGAAAGAAGATTATTCATCATGCTTTTTTAGTTATCTGAGCACTGTTCAAAATTAATATGTCAAAAACACCTGCAGATTTCTTTCATGTGGCCGCACATGAATAAGTGGCTATAATGCAGTACTTGATGTAGACTCTCCCTTCTTGAAATTATCCTTTAGATAATTGAAATAAACATTTCTCTCTCTTTCTCTTTTGTTCTCTCCTGCTAATTGAAGTATGTTTTAGCATGTGTTATTGTTTAATATTTTTTTTAAAGATAAAGTCAAACTGGGGGCATCCGTGGCTTAGCACTCAGTGGTCAAGTCACAGAGTTTTCATGGCTCTGCCCAGGAGATTCACATAGAATCTTCTCACATTCTTTAGAACGCCTTTAATGATATGACATTTGTTTTGAAAGGGGTGTAAAACTTCAAACGTTAGTGCTTTTTTTATAAAGTCAAATTCTGAATATGTATAACTATTCCCATTGGACATCCCCCTGATTTCTCAAGTTTGCTCACAGTTCATTTACTATTTATTTATTTTTAATTCTTACTGACCACTCCCTCATTTCATGCGTATTGCAGAGAAAACATGGCGAGGAATGGAATATGTGTTGCCAATCACACTTCTCCTATTGATGTGCTCATGCTGTCGGTAGATAACTGCTATGCCATGGTATAAATTTCCTTTATTTCATGCCATTGTGGTATATTTCTCTTGTTTCATATACCCAAAAGATAGCTGCAATTTGTTTAAGTAGCTCATTAATGAAGGGGACGAGAGGAGAAAAAATTTCCTACCTTCAGCGTTCCTCCCCAAAGATGACTTTAATAAAGTGAGTGGTATAGTCCAAGTGGGTTGATCACCTGCTTGGCTTAATATCTTGATCCACAGAAATCCAGCACTCATAGTGCTGGCCCTACACTGTAATGGAACTGGATAAGAAAGAAAGAATAATCCAAATGATAATAATCTTGAAGTATATCCAAAAATGCTTTAGATTTTGATATGAGGGTGTTGAGATGAAATTTGATGACTCAGAAGACGAATCAGGCCACGAAATGGAATTTTCCGTCTCTCGCACAACCCGTAGTGGTTGGCATCAATGGAAAAATCAAGGGGCGGTTCTCAGAATTAACCGTCTATCGCAGGACACAGTTAATGTTAAAAAAGTTATACAAAAATAATTCATGGAAGCAACAGAAGTATATAATAAGTATTATCATTTTTTTTCAAAGTAGGCCGGGCATATTCTGAGCATCAGTACTGTGGTTAGAAAACAATATATTTACAATCTCTGTCCATCCATGCTTCCTCAGTAAAAATGTATTCCTTTTGTACCTAGATTGGTCAAACACATGGAGGTTTTCTGGGCTTATTACAACGATCTCTTGGACGTGCAACAGCTCACATTTGGTTTGAAAGATCAGAAGCTAAGGATAGAACTTTAGTTGCTCGAAGGTGAGTTTATATGAAGAATCATTATTGTTTTATGATTTGATCAGTATAATTGAAATGGGATACTTTTAAATTTCATTTTATTGCTTTCAGTTAACATTTTATTTGTATTTGTGTGTGTTTCAATGTATGTGTTTGGATGAGTGAATGTGTAATCTGTGGGAATACAATGAACATGACAATGCTTGATAAATGTTGCAATGGATTTTCCGCTGTACTATGTATAATGTATTATTCTATCTAGCACAAATGGAAACTACAGTAATTGTTTGATCAATGTTCACTCACAGATTAAAGTCTCACATTGAGGACACGACCAAGCTCCCGGTTCTTATTTTTCCTGAAGGTGAGGTACCTTTTGTCTATTTTATTTTTCTGGTTTAAAGGAGGATGAAAATGTAATTGTCTTGTACCATTTATAGTTACAGAGTGTAACGTTTCCTGACATTTAATTAAGGTTACTTTACTTTAATCACTGTGACAGGTTTCTGAAAGATAGTGATTGGTTTCTTAGCTTTAATTTTAGTTTATTACTTTCTTGTGTTATGAATGTTTTCTGTGAATAATAATGTGAAATCATTCATTTTAACTTTTTTTTGTTTTTCATTTCTTGTATAATCCAGGCACATGTATAAACAATACTTCAGTAATGATGTTTAAAAAAGGAAGCTTTGAAGTAGATTCTGTTATTTATCCAGTTGCTATTAAGGTGAGTGGAACTATAATTTACTTTATATTACTATTGCTTTCCTATTCCTTACAGAAAGATATAGCTCATAGTAAAATGTGATTTTTTAGAATTATCATGTTTCAGAATGTTGGGGGTCCCAGTGGCACAGAGGTACAGTTCTCGCCTCTGAAGCGGAAGGTGTCGGGTTCGATTCCCGGCAGTGACACTGTTGGGTATTTTTCTCCTTGACACTCGGTGAAAACCCATATGCCACTCCCCTGATCCTATTTCGGTAGGTGGGATCAAGAACCTAGTCTTGGAGACGGACAATAAATTTGGAGGTCCCGTGTGCACGTTAAAGACCCTTGGCAGTTGTAAATCGATAAGAGTATTAAGAGTAAGCCGCAAGGCCGCTGTCCGGGCAAAATTAATTCCTACCACAAAGGTCACAGTTGGGTTGATCACCTGCTTGGCTTAATATCTTGATCCAGAGAAATCCAGCCTCATAGTGCTGGCCCTACACTGTAATGGTATCAGTCACACTGTGTGTGAGAAAGTGTCTTGCAGCAGCAAAGACAGGAACACATGGGACTTTGAAGCCATGGGCATGCATAATAAACAATGATCAACAAGACAAAAATAATCAGGTACCCGAGCATGTTCACGAAGCCAATAATATTAGCATTGATGCTGGTACATGAGGCCAATTGGACGAGTTGTTGATCAAGTGGCAATGATCGTGAGCAATAGACGGGCGCTCGAACACTCATTATAGGGAAGGTGCTGACAATCGTTTGAGCAATTGTGTGATCCAGACACAGCCTTAGTTGTTGATGTTGTTTGTTTTTTTAAATTTTGTTTTTATATTTATTTTTCAATTTGTTGTGGTTGTCATTTTTGTTTTGTTTCTCGTGTCTGTTGTGCTCATCATATCGCTTGCATTTATCCTCAGTATGACCCCCGATTTGGAGATGCCTTTTGGAATAGTAGCAAAGAGTCTTGGACACAACATCTTTTGGGAATCATGTCAAGTTGGGCTCTTGTTTGTGATGTTTGGTACCTGCCTCCTATGTCAAGAAAGGTCAGTCTGTTCATATAGTTTGGTTAACCTTATGTTACGTATGGCATTCAACCCTTGAACTATCTCTAAATTATTTGAATTGATAATATACTCACAAAAAAAAGTAAGTGTGTATGTGTTCAAGCCGCAATAATTTCCGTTTACATTATCATAAAAATACGATTTTGGGGGAATTATAACTTTAACGCTGCCACAACGACCAGCTGTTTTTACATGTCATATTAACTTGTAAACTGCTAAAAGCAGGCACCGTGGCTGCGGAGGAAATTTGGCAGGAATGTGACTGCTGATCTAAATGTCTTCATTCCATTTTGTTGTCCATTGAATAAAGTTAGAATTCACCCAAAAATCATGTTTTTACGATAATGTAAATGGTTATTTTCTCATGAGTATAGATTGTAAGCCATGTATCAGTTGCAGACCTGCCAGCCCGTACGATTTCTCATATTTTCGTACGATTATTGCAAAATACGCGGGTATGAGGGTTGGCAGGTCTGCAGTTGCAAAAATTATATGCATTTGGAGGCCTGATTCAGCAGACCTTGTATTAGCAGGTATGTTAAAGAAACAAAATTCATTTTTCCAGTGTACATTGATCAGAAATTTATTTTTCTACAATGGATTAGATTATAGTTTTTGCATCTTGATTCTTGTTTTCTTCAAACAGGAAGGGGAAGATGCTGTGGCTTTTGCAAACCGAGTTAAATCAGAGATTGCCCTTCAAGGAGGTCTTGTTGATCTTGACTGGGATGGAGGTTTGAAAAGAGCTACTGTGAAAGATTCAATGAAAGAAGTGCCTCAGGAGCAATACAGCAAACTCTTGAAAGTGGAGTAAAGAAAGTGAAAGTATGGCATTTATGGTACTCTAAATGTATGATTAATATAAAAATAAACCAGCTGAAGACATCCACAATTTTTATTTGATCATTATTGTTAGCTGTGTGAAACTATCAGGGTTCTGGTGCAGACATGTAGTCCCTTCTTTTATAAAATTTCACTCTCAATTTTCCTGATTGTTTTCGTAGGAGTTATTCTGAATGCCCTTTAGACAATTTTTCACACTCTCATCTTAGTATGGTCTCTTGATGTGTCGCAGTCTCCAGCAAAGGTAAAGTGTAAAGACTTACTGAATGTACTGTGTTAGAATGGTGTTATTTATTGTTCATTACTATCTCCAGCCATGCCGTTACTGTTGGCCATTATTGATAACAAAGGAATTCCATTCCTGATCCTTCTAACTATAGATAGTTCCGATTGTCCAATAACTAAAGATGAAAATTTCCAGTCCTGACTGACCCTAAATGTTAATTATAATGTCTTTTTTGTTTCATCATAATGTTTTAAATGCTCAATTCAGGTGCAATTTTGACTTAGTATATTTAAGATAGAACTGCATCAATTGAACATTGAATAAGAGGAGCAGGTCCTGAATTAACTTCTTTTTTTTTTTTAATTGATTTTTATGTCTTACTTATATATATATTATTCCCTCTCGACACTTGAGTAATGGGAACTACTGTTGTTGTTGTTGTTAATTCCTTCTTTGTTGCAAGAAAACAATCAAACCGTCCCAGTCCTCTCTTTTCTTCCCTTTATTTTGTTACTACGAATAAAAGGGATGTCATTCCGATGCACAATATCTGATTTTATTGTGGTCAAGAGTAAAGATTCTCCCTTCTTGTCCCCTCTTGTAATAACATGAGACAAAGTAACGTACCCTTGTCCCTTTTTGACAAAGACTGAAAGGATTCTTTTTTTCTCTTACCCACATTCTCTTCCCCTTGGATAGTTATCAAATCTGCATATTGTCAAATCATACAATAGCAAATCCTAACAAGTTGTAGTCATCTGAAATCAATTTTGCACTTCTCTGAGATCCTGTTTGTTTTTTTCCTTTGGGCATACATATGTCTGGTGAAGGATTTCATCTGAAATGCCCAGTTTATTTGATATCTTATCTATCATGAAATATGATGTTTGACCATGTTTCAACACTTGTTGTCCTCCAACATTGCCTCATATGTAAAGAATTCCTTGTGACTGATGAAAAAAAAAAATTTGCTGTAGAAATTTAAATGTTACTTTTGTTGGTTGTGTGATGGAAAACCTATTATTATAAAACTTGTCATGTTGTAACTGTGATCATGTGTTCATGAGTGTGAGATAGTTATATGGAATGGAGTGAAATGTTTGTGGTTCATGGGTTTGTTTTTCTTTTTTTTATAATTGAAAAATGATAAAACAGGATAATTTCAATAGTACAGTGGACAACGTGTTAAACCGAAAATGGCCAAGCTGAAAATATCAATTAACCGAGAGAAATTGAAATCCCCGATTTTCCCTCTCTTTGTGTTTGTTAATCAACTAGCGATAAACTCTATTTCTAAACTGAAAAAAAATTTGACAGTTTTGAGACAAACACATCGATGAACAAAAATTAAGTCAATAGGAGGCACCAATAGCGTAGATAGTGGAAATAGAATGACTGGGCCTGTCTCTCTTTCGGTTTAAACGTTGTCTGCTGTAGTATAATTTGAGAAAATTATCTTGATCCTGAAGTTCTATCTTGAGATAAATGTTTCTAACTCTTTGACTTATCCAGTAATGTGGTTTGTGTCTGCACTAGAGGTTGAAATGGTCATCAATGCTTTTATACACATTTGTCTTTGCATTGTTACCCATTAAAATGGTTGTTCATATTGCATATTGCGCTTGGGACGTTTTTATGATACATATCAAAGGACATGCTATTTTAATACTACCTCTATATACCACTAAGAAATAAAGAAAATGGAAGGATATCTTTTTTAGGGACCATATATAGAAAAACGTATGCACTTATAGCCATGATCAATTTTAATGGAGTCTGAGGTTAACACGACATATCTGAAGTGGAAAAACATCTTGTTACTTTTGTCATCTATTGCTTTGGTTTTCAAATGTTTCATTCAGTATTAGATAAACAATTGACAGCAGACGTGTTCAATATTATTAGGTCTCATTTACATCATATTTCATGTTAACGCTTGAAATTATGTGAAATGGTGTAAGCATCAAAGCTGCTAAAATTTGCATAGAGGATATAAGGAGAGCTCTGCACCATTTTCCTCCTGAATATTTGTCCTAAACCATGTTTTCACTTGTCACTTTATTGCCTATAAAAAACGAGAAGGAAAGATTACTTGTAGTCCGGGTCCATTGTTTTATTGAGTTTGTCCTACAATCTCCTTGCTCCAGATCTGATTTGACCGTACTGGGGTTCCTTCTCTTTACCGAGGTTGGGTGCTATGTTTATCCATTCATCAGGGTCAAGGGCAGTCCACAGCATCGTTTATTCTCCTTCTCAAAAGTTTCTGTGACATTCCCAGTACAGCTCTGTCGCCTTCTACCCTTTCCCCCATTACCTTTGATTTCCTTTCTAATTTCTATGGTGTTTTTTTGGATGCTTTGGTTTCTTCTTATGTGGCCATATTTCCTTAATTTTATTTCTTTTTGATGGTGTTCATCGTATAGGGTTTTCTATACCTAGGTGTTCCTGGACTTCTTTATTTTTATTTTTCCAGGAGATTTTGGGGAATTATTGAATTTTATTTAGACATTTGTAACTTTAGTACTTCAGTCATTTTTTTTTTTCCTCTTCTCATTGCATCAAAGATGAATGTAAATTCCTTACCATGCCTTTCATTTCATTGATAAAATTGATAATTTATCCACACATAACTCAACCTCCTAGCCTTGAATTTTCACCAGCAACTCAGCGTCAGTTATCATCTGAGGAATATTTCCACTCCTCTTCCTTAAATATTGAGGATGCTTTGAATTAAAAAATTATGATAAATTTGATATTTAGTTCTCTCTGTCCGACAAATTCTGACCCAAAAAAAGAGAACATAGAGAATGGAAACAAGAATATGGACTTCATATTGACTTTTGATTTGACTCTAGTAGAGAATGCTGCTGGACTAGTCCAATGATGAAAGGGGGTGGTAATGGTAGTAAATTGTTAGTGCAGGCAACTGAAATGGATTTTAGTGTCACTAAACTTTTTCTCTCTTAATATTTGCAAGGATCAATTATAATGGTGTCATTTTCTGAAGTAGAAAATTTGTTTCGTCTCAATTAATGTTGTTATTGTTATTATGAAACTGTTCAAGTTTGCTGAAATTTCGGAAAAGAAAGCTCTTTGATGCTGTTTTAAAATTTTATTGGTACTTAAAGTTTAAAATCGTTGTAGGGGTAGTGTTTTGAGTTAATACAGTGAGTCATACAGACATTCAATCTTTTTATTGGTTGAACTGTTTGAGTTTTCAGTCATTCTCAGTGAAATGTCTTTGTTTTTTATATTTGCTTTAATATATTATATTCATATTTCAATTATCCTTTTTCCTCTGTGTGTATAAAATAAGATGTTGTTTTTTCTTCCACATTTGTTGATAATATGGTGACCATTAAACACCACAAAACCTTGAAATTGGTCTATGTATTTTGTTTGTGACAAATCTTTTAATATGAGTTTTAAATATATATATCTTATTTTAATATTTTTTGACCCTGTTTAAAACCTATATGCTTTAATTTACTGTATTTATTGCAAATGTCTTTAGATTTATACCCAGTATTGTTCCATCTTTTGACTTTTGTGATTGGCCCCGTGCTAAAGGCTTGGGCCCATGGTGTCACTTTTAACCTAGTTCTTGTAGCATGAAGCCAACAACTCACAATTCGAAACCCTCTAGATCGGAAAGTAGGCTATCTCAGACTACTTCTCTAACGGTGAGCCGATAACCATTTCTAAACTAGGAGTCAGTGAGGCAATAGAGTACCTTGTTTATGGAGAACTATGCACCTCTAAAAAAGCAGGACTCTGCAGTATGAGAAGTGATGTCAAAAACATTGGGTCCCAACATCATTCCAAGATGTACAACCATTATGAATAAAATATTATTATGGCAAGATTTTTAAAAAGTAATATTCCATTATGTAGGTGAAAAGGTAGAAAATGAGGAGGTGTTACATTGCTCATATATTTTTAATGAGAAATTAGTTCTGGGGGAGCATGCGCCTATTTTTAGTTGTACAGTTTGTCATGTCTGACTAATGTCACAAGTTTGTTGGGGGGGTTTTCTAGCCAATGTGTTATGGAAGTAAATTAAAAAGTTGAAAGTATATGTACTATATGATGAAACCTCTTGTTGATGTTAATGTTATATCCTGCTTTCCATGACCACAATAAAACAGTGATTCTGTGAGTTAAATGTATTCATATCTATTGTAATGTTTGCCTACACATGTTTGAGAAATGGAAACAGTGAGAAAGAGAGAGAAAAAGTAAAAGGAAGTTGATGAGAAATAATAAGATTGCGAGTGAAAAGCACTATTAGTATTAGTTAGCAACAAAAGATGTAAGGGGTGAGATGCCAATAGAAAAATTTTAAGACAATGAATAAATTCAGAAAGCAATAGTAGAGGTGGCAAGAAAAAAATGAACATCAGGAATTGTTAAAAATTACATTTTGATCTCCCACTATTTTACAGTGAATTATTTTTGCCACAGTCTTGTCAATTTAATGATTTAGAGCTATTTCAATTTGAGATTTTAAAGAAAAGTATGATTCTGTTCTGTGCCATCTAACATATTGACTTTTTTCCCATCTAAGTTTAATTTGCTTGGAATTTTTATTTGTTGTCATTTTGATGAGTCACCATCACAGATTGCCACCATGGTCATCATCGTCATTATTATTGAAATTGGTTCGTTTTGTTTTATTTATGTAGTTTATGCTCATATTGGCACTATAGTGCATATGTAAATTTGTATTATAACTATTTACATTATTATAAGGTCATTATTTTCACATATGTAGGATATTAGCACTTATCTACCTACTGCTTTCTTTATTTAACTTGATAAGAATAAAATGCATACTGCTCAATATTTCGGGTAAAGCCTTCAATCTGGCATGACTATAGACTTTCGTGTTTGTTAACCAAGTGGTGCTGCTCATTTCTAATACTTTCAATTTTTAATTCAAAGATGAAATGACAAATGACTTTATTTTTGTGGTCTTATTATTTAAGAATTGTTCATTGCTTTCCATTCATTGAAAGAAAGGGAAATTACAATTAGAGCAATATTTAATATGGTGTCTGTCAGTTTTTTCAAATGTATTCTAATTTGTTAATTGTGTGCAAATTTTGAAATATATTGAAATGACCAGTCATGTTCTTGCTTTACTTTTTTCAATTCCTAACTGTGTGTCAGTGTCATTATATGTTTGTGGTTTGTGTGTGCCATTGTATCTAAAAATCCATAGTGTTGCAGGCACCACTTCCTCAACCTTGATTTGTTTGAAGCCGTATGGCGGGCGCTGAAATGACCTTTC
>JARBEQ010083703.1:0-14298 GCA_030265355.1 Tritonia tetraquetra | reverse complement strand
GTATGTAGAAAGAGAAATCAATAAAAAATATCGAATCAAAATATGTAAAGGTCTGATGCACAACAAGGTTGTCAAGATTCTTGACAGCAATGTACGTAATAATCATGACTACCTGCAGTAGTGAAAAAAATCAGAGTTCACAATAAAATTCAAAGGAATCGACAAAAAAAACTTCATTTCAAAACCAAGCTGAGCGGAAACAATCAAAGAACCTTACTATTGCAAGAAAAAAAATATGCAGTATTTTTTGGATTACCTTCCTTTGACCACCAAAGGAATGTTTTTGGCATAAGCCTGTTATAGCAGTATATTGATAATAGGTCCGGAGTAGTTCTTGATGGGGAAAACAGTGAAGTGGTTAACTAATAAAAGACTGTGTCTTCCAACTAGAACTAGAAGAAAAAAGGTAGCACAGATCATTCAGTGAAAAGTGCTGTGTAAAAATAAAATGGAATGGTAGGAGTCCAATGTTTTTTTACCATTTATAAAAAAATTGTACCATACAATATTTATTGGTATTTATTCTCCTCTCAGATTAGTGCTGAAGAAGAAAGATTTGCTGATGTCATGGACGACTTGGGAGAGAGAAGAAGTCATATTTTAAACATAAATGTGAGACATAACACAAAGATTGTGCATGCCGTTACCCCTTTGCAAGAATTAATGGGATATTCCACCGACCTTCGTACCATTACCTCAGGCACTGCTTCATGTACAATAGCCCTGTCCCATTATGAGAAAGTCAATGACCAAGAGACACAAAAAGTGATAGAACGAATAACAGGATTTTATTCTCCTTCAGCAAGATAGTGTGATATGGAATTGTTCTAGGCTATGAGAGAAAGAGAGAATGGGAGGGAGGCTATCAATTATTAAGATGTGAAATAAAAAATGCAAATAAACTTTGATGTCATAAATTTTTGTGTGTTTGAAGTTTTTTCGTCAAATTGCCAACTAATAAGAAATAAGTCTCATGATTCATTCTCGCAGACATCTTTGTGCAAATCCATCTTGCTGTATCCATGCATTTGCTTTTGATATACTGTTTCATTTTCTTTCTTTCTTATCCAATTCCCTTTTACCATTACAGTGTAGGGCCAGCACAATGAGTCTGGATTTCTCTGGATCAAGATATTAAGCCAAGCAGGTGATCAACCCACTGTGACTGTTTCATTATATTCATTAATTTATTTAAGACGCTTTGCTCCAGGTGGAGCAAAAGGCGCCAACATAAGTACTATGTCCTAGTCGGTCATCGGCGAGCTAGTATAATTTTTTATGTCCCAAGTGAGACCAGTGCTTGACCTGGTTCAGATAGCGTAAAGTTAAAGTGGACAATTTATCACTTCCTGGTTGAGAATTAGTACCCATTTCTCCATGTGGGTTGAGTGAAGCAATTTAAATGAGGTTTCTAGCCGAGGAAAGCACTGAATTGCCTGGAGCGAGACTTGAACCCACAACCTTCATTGTTTTAACCACTCAGACATCTTTTCTCCATTAGTGTAATAGCTTGAACACAAGTCTTCATCATAATATGGAAAAGATGAGAAACCTATAGCACATCTTGGGAATAGTGTGTGATTAAAATTCAGCCTCATGAGGATTCCTCTGTGACGCAGTGATTGATAGTGCTCTCACCCAAGAAATCAGAGGTCAATGGTTCCAATTCCAACCAAGTCAAAGGCTGTGCCGGTTCAAGTCCTCAGATATGGATTATAAACAGGAGGTTCCACTTCTCAAATGATCTACAAGTGTCGAAAGAAAAATGGATAACTTCAGTCTTGAGAATCTGTCAAGAGATTGTGGAAGTAAGAGCCAAAAGAATAAAGTTCTTAGGTTGTTAGTTTTACGCCCTTGGCAACTCATTATAGGTCATAACAAAGGCGGGACCTCCGATAGGACTGGATTCCATATGGAATCCACAGCTCAGAGCCATGAAACTCGAGAAAGTTCAAAATAGAAACTAAAAACATCTCTGTCAGGATTCAAACCCAGTGCCTTCTGCTCATGAGGCGAAAGCATTACCGGCTAAGTCACGAAGTCCCCAGGCAAAAGAATAATCTTGTCACCTGGCAGATTAAATTGTAAAGCAAGAACAATCTCAGATTGGACAAGAATTAGGGAGTTTCTTGTGTATGCTTGAAATTAAAAGGGAGCAGGACACTAGTAATGATAAATGGTATCAAGTAAAGATGGTGGAAGTGCCAGAAAAATAGCTATAGAAGAAGAAACGAAAGATAGCCATAGAAGAGGAAAAGTGAATTGTCGACCATAGTGATCAAAACCCACACCAGCCTCTGTCTCTGGCTAGGCGGTGTTGCCGTTTATTGATCCCCATGGTCAACAATCCACTTTTCTTACTTTATGGCTATTTTTCTGGCACTTTCGCATTTTTCATCTTTACCTCGTATGTGCTTTTACGTCCATGGGAAAAATCGTGGGTTCCAGTCCTTCATCAGGCACATTATCGTTTTCTGATTGCCTCACTCACCCCAGGTTTAGAAATAGATTCTCACACTGAGAGCTGGGAAAGTAAATTGTGATAGACCACCGTCTTATCCAGAGAGTGACAAATTGTCACTAGTCCACTTCATGCTAGCTATGCTTGAAAGAGATTAAATCATCATGACATCATATTATAGGTTTGAAAAAAGTCATAAACTATAACAGTGATGACTCTTGGGGATTTCCATTCTCCAAAACTAGATAATACAGCAAATCAAAAACTGGATCTTGATTGAATCAATTCTTTTTTTATTATTCATGAATTTGTATAAAGCTGAAATTTTTTGGGAAAATGATACATTGTATTCATAAATTTTGTATTTTTTTGCATCAATTTTTTTATAAAGTAATATCTATCATAAACAGTCTGCATGATATAATACAATATCATAGAAATTGTGTAAAATCCAAATCTAAAATTTCATTTATGATGACCGGTTTCACATCATTCCTAAGTGTTCTCCTTAGTCGACTGTTCCTCCTTTATCTTTATCATCTTCTGTCTCCACCTCATCTCCTTGTACTTTCTCCTCCTCACCTCCTGGTACTTTCTCATCCTCATCTCCTCGCTCGACTCTCTCCTCCTCATCCTCTGGTACTTTCTCCTCCTCGTCTTCTGGTTCTCCCTCCTCATCTCCCGATTCTTTTTCTGCATTCATCAACAAATCCACCTCCTCCAAAGGCATACACACACGGATTTCCTTCTCTGTCATCAGGTCACACATTTCAAGGAGCTCTTCATCACCGAACATACTAACACCATCCATGTAGATAGACTGCAAATACATGATGTAGAAAGTTATTATTTATCAAATAATAAAGATGAAATAATTTATCAATAATATAATGATAATAACAATATTGTAATTTCTATAGCACCTAAATACACCCACATACAAGTGCTTAAAATCAGTGATGTGCAGACTTGTACAAATAAGGATGGGTGGAATTAGAGATAACATTAGCTATTTAACAGTTTATTGTTGTAATAAGACATTCATAAAAATTATTTATATACATTGCCAGTATTTTCTGACTTCCACACTAACCATAACAATCCACATTACAACAGAACCATTAGAATCCTTTAGAATAAAACTCTTTAAGTTGCATAGGTATATATTGTGTAGTTAGCCTCAGGCTAAACATCTACAGATTTTTGTGAGTTTTGACACATATGTTTTTTTTAAATATGTCATCTGTAAAGTGAGTTTCTTGACTTCCTTCTTGGGGTCAGGTAAAACAACATAATAAGAATCAAAGTTGAGACCTCAAATGACTATTCTTCGTGATATACGGCTGTCAAACTGGATACCATAATTTAATTTGTTAATAAAGCATATCTATAGCTTTGAAAACAGACAATTTATCTCATCTAAAAGGTCTATTTTAAAAAAAATTATAATGTGGAAATCAAATGACAAACTTTATTAATATCCAAACCCTCACTTTTGGGCCTAAAAAAATTACAAATGGATCAAACCTTATCATACACACCCCAAGTAAATAATGTAAGTGGTCATCAAAGAGAATTTTGAAATCTTCCCAATTTTTGAAATCTGCTTTATATTAAGTGTGAAAGACTAACCAAATTATCCATAGTGATGATGACTAATCATTGACATGTTTTGTTTTGCAACCTGCATATTATTACCATAACCATCAAGCATTGTTTACACCCAGCCTTGCTGGACACACTACAGAACTGGAAAAACTGGATAAGGCAATCAGGTGCTCAGCCCACTGTGACTATTGTGACCGACCTTTGAATGGCAAAATAAGTATCACATTTTAGGTATTATCGTCTCAATTTTAGCCATAACAATAATTATACTGTTGTCTTGGTGGTAAACTTCTAAGCTATGAGTAAAGAAAATTGACTTTTGCAACATAAGGCATGTAAAAAATGATATCACAGTTCATGCCAATTTCCTACTAGCTACCTTTGCCCACGGACAGCTTTGTAAAGCACGATAGAGAATTCCTTTTGCCCTCGTCAACTGGCCGTGTTGAACCTACAAAAAAAGATAGAAATTAAAGTAATATATCATTTATTGTCTTTTCATTTTTCTTCATGCTCAAACATATTGTTACATTTTAAATGTTCTTATTGTCTGTGTGACTGAAATTTTAATTTCTAAGAATTTTATTGACGCCAGAGTCCTTTCCCCTTCATTCATTTCACACTGGAGAATAAGACACCAACAAATCTGCTACACATTATCTTATCTTGGGCTAGTCAATTCAGCTTGTTTTAATTTCAGGTCTTCCCCTCATCTCTTTATGGTCCTTTATGTTTCTTCTTCAGTCAGATTGCCCTCTGTCATGTGTTTCACACTGTATCTCCAATCTGTAATTATACTACGTGCTAGCCATGCGTGAGAAAACAGATGCAATCATTTACCTCAAATGTCAGCCACATCCTCCACAACAAAGGACAGTGTGCACACACAGGGATTTCCAGAATGTGTTGAAATAAAGACCTGACACGATGAACTTGGCCTGTTTCGGACACACCTGTGCACACAAATAAATATAAATCATGTATGTATCAATGGTGTTTAGTTCAATGCCTTATGGATGACAGGATATCACCAGTAAGTCGAGCTTTCACTATCATCTCCAGGCATACTTCACTTCCATTGCCTCACTACACCTGCCTGTGATCAAATAGGTAATTGTGGAATACTTTCTTTCTTTACCATTTCCTGGTTTACCTTTCAATGTCAGGTATTGCAGAATGCATTTGAGGTAAAGTCACATATTCATGGCTTCAACATTAACCTATTGTTTGTTTGTTTGTTATAAGAGACGCGCATCGACACAATTCTGATCATAACGTGCTGGTAAAAAGTAAAACGATAGTTTAGCTAATAGAATGAGAACATTAGACCCTACCAGAAGCAACATTAACCTAATTCCAACTGGTTCATATAACACAGATTTAATTCACAAACAGGAAAGCCACTGCTCCAAATCTTCAATTCAAAGCCTAACCAATCTCCCATCCACATGATATAATTGTCCAAAAAAAAATCAACAAATGAATGTGAACTCTGTGAAAATGTCATGTCAAAACAATGCAAAAAAAAAAAGAAAATTTTAATTTGTGTGTTGGTAATAAAAAATTGAAGTCTTACACTCCAATCCTCATACTCATACCCATTAGAATTTGTCACGACATCAGCTAAATCTGGCTATAGTTTCAAGTAGCATAAGATCAAAAGAGTTCAGGTCATAAAGTCTGGCCACACAACTTTTACAGAATTACCCACAAAACTTGTTCAACCACAACAATTTAGAGAATATATTTTGCTTCAATTACATTTCATTCATATTTTCTATTTCATTGAAAGCCGACATTGATTTGGACACAAGATATATACGTGAAGTATACATAACACAGAGAATGTTTCTAATTGTCAGACAAGTGTGAGTATAGGTACTGCTGTAGACATGTATACATAGTTAATGTGAATTTGAGTACACAAGGCAACAGTAGAACCAGGTTCTTTTGTGCTGACTTTGGTTTCCATGTAAACAACACTTTTGTTTTCCAGGTTTTTATCATGTGAATTCCTTCAATGAATTGAAGCTCAGCTGTACAGTGTTTGCCCCGTAATTGGGACTACAAGGCTTCATCTCATACCAGCTGAGTTATTTTTCGCCGCATCCTTGAGCAAGACACTTTGCCCTAGCTCACTGGGTGCTGAACTGTGGCGATCCATCAATGGTGGGGGATGAATGAGAGGCAACAAGTTGAAACTGTAGTATTTCTATGATTATCTATTGTAATGCTATGTAATGTGTAAAGAGATTATGATTGATTATATGTCCACCATTGTAAAATGCCAAAATTCCCGAAAGGGATGAAATAAATAAAGTTTAATTTTGTCACTTTTAAATATTTCAGATAAGAATGAAAACATTTTATGATTTTCAAAAACATAACATTTGAATTTTCGCATTCACTCTGATACTTTTATGGCTCTGACCCTGTGGATTCCATATGGAATCAAGTCCCGTCCAAGAGAGACTATAAATCGGAGGTCACGCTTTTAGTATGACCTAAAATGTGTTTCCAAGTGTGTAAAACTAACAACTTTTAACTATTTTCATTCTGATATCGGTAAAAAAAAATGTTTATATCATGCATAATCATACTTATCTGATCTTTTAAAAAAAACATTCTATGCATATTTTCATTTATTCTGTTATCTTGAAAAGAAACACCTCACAATTCCTACCTGATTGAAAGACTTCCACCTGACTCAGGGACTCCAGTCGAAGCCATTCCGACAAAGCTGCAAAAACAGCCATGGATACTGATGGGTGAGATTTCAGCTCTTTGTCGTAAAATTTCCTCAAACGTCCAGCAAGGAAGGAGCCGGATTCCACTTCCCAGAATGCCCTGTGGAAATAGCTGCTATCTGGGAATTCCCTGAGGGCTTCGTCAATAACTTTCCTGATGTGTGACAATGGAATGCTTTCAATGTGCATCACGTTGGAGATGAAAGAGATTTGGGCTATATACAAGTCTTTGAGTAAATTCTCTACCTCATAAATCACTGCTGTGTTCATGAATGCTAAGTTTTTAATCATAGTTCTTGTTGCAATAAATAGTTCATTTGCATTTTGAAAACTTGATGCACAATATTCAAACAAAACGTAGCATTGTAGGAAAGCATTTACTATAGCACAGTTAGACGAGGCACAATCAATTTCCATACCAGATACATACTCTTCAAGGATTCTTGCCATTCGTTTTCTAATCCTTAAAATGTACAGAGGAGAAGAATCCACTTTGGAGTGAGGTTTGAATTTACTGTTTTCCATCAAAGCCCCCATGCACCCAATGACCTGATGCTTGTCTTCCATGCCTGGGGCCGTGCGTTTTCCTTTATTGGATACATACTCTAACGGTTCAAAGTTCAACATGATTTCTGCAAATGTGCGACAGAGTAGACAAATTCCTTTGGCTTTTCCTGGATCAGATAAAGACTTTGAGTCGATAAACATTCCTAAAGCAACATTGATCATTGACATTGTCTCCTCCATTTTATCTGACAAAACCCACAGGAGCCTAATGTATGTGTCCCAAACTACAAGATTGTTTCTGTTTTGACTTTCTTTCAAAAGATTTTTGCCAATTTTTTTTATTTCTTTACAACAACTTGCAGACATTGCTTGAATATTTGAAATCCCAGTTTTCTTCAATTCTAAATCAAGACGTAACAGAGTAAACAGCTCTCGGTTTGAAGAGACAAAATAGGTTTCAGCTTGAAGAATAATTTGTTTGATCAAATCTGCCAAACATTTATGAGGTTTCCATTTAGTTTCAACATCGACGCTGAGTTTCAAAAATGAAACAGTTTCAATTTGATGCATTTTATCTAACAAATATCCGTTGAAATCAGATTTTTTAATTCCATCCACTCGCCCAAGAATCTTCTCCATTCTGTTGCTGTTCATGCCAAGAAATGCCAGGAACAAGCACACTAACTGAACACAACCCTCAGACTTTGTCAATCTGAACAGTCCAGGTCTGATATCCTCAAACAAGACAAGTCTGTCTGGATCTTCGCAGCTCTCCTCTGTCTCTCCCGTGGAGGCATCAGGTTTCCATGGCAACCAGTAGATATCCTGCCTGGCTTTCTCCATCTTGAGCCAGGTGAGGGATTTACGCAAGGCAGCAGCAAGAATAGAATCTTCCTCTTTCTCACTTGTGGCTGAAATGATGATAGGAGTAAACTACATTAACTACTACATCTACCTCCCAAACACTGACTTTGTCAATGAAAGTTATCTATCTGTCTCTAATAGGACCCAAATATTACAGTAAAAGCTTGTTATACCACCTCCGGTTAAACTGCAATTCATGTCCTTAAAGCATTTAGACTAATAGGGCCGGAGCTTAACCTGGTTTCTGTAACATAAAGCGGAAAAGTGGTAATGTGTTACTTTCTGGATAGGACGCCGCTGGTCTATTGCAGATACTATTCCAAATCTATCGCAGATACTATTACAAATCTCATTTGAGAATTGGTACCCACTGGGTCGAGTGAGGCGAGCAAAGTAAACTTTCTTGCCCACGACCCTCGCCATGGAAGTCTAGACCACTTGACCACCTTGCTTCCTTTTCGTCATGGTACTTATCTGATAATTTGTTCTCTCAAATCTTTTTTCAAACGCCATTCTCTTTATAATGCCAACCTTCCTTTGGTCCCAAGTTGGTGGTACAGTTGACTCCGCTTAATCGCAATATGACGGGAGCGGGAAATCTTTTGAGATTAACCGAAATTGCGATGAACCGAAGTTGGCAGTGGGATCAGTAATCTAGCGTCATGTCACCACTTGATGACTAGGTATGTCTGTTGCAGTATTCATTCTATCTTTTTTGCATAGATATTTTTGCCCTCTTGAGTTTCACGGACTTTGGACCGTCATGAACATGTCATCATTACAAAGTTGTAGTTTTTTGTTTTTGGGGTTTAAAAAAAATAATATTACAGCCACCCTTGTTTTGTTAGATTTGTCCTCACTGGCAAGGAGTCGGAAACTCTTTTGATTGGGTAATCAAAGACAATCCAATAGCCAGTCACTAAAAGTCTGTGAGCCGTGACTCATCTCTCCAGTGACGAGACGTATAGCGATTGTTTGCCCTGGAATGTATAGACAACGCAGGTTGTCATTCCTTGCGGGGCGGGCTACAGGCACCGTGTAATGATTGAACAACAAAGGCAGCTTGACCCCAATTAGTGTAAGACTATTGTATCGTTATGGTTGTTAGCTAATGACACGGGAGACATGTGATCGTCGCTTAGCAAAGTGTGAAAGCAGGAAAAAGCTGACCGAAAATGTGAGGCAAGGTGTCGCCGGTTTTGTGATTATCCGAAGTGAGTTGCGATTAACCAGTGACTTTTATAGAGAATTTATTCCGTTACCTGGGAAATTTTGCAATTAAGCGGAGTTGACTGTATAATGAGGTTTACTGTTTGTGCAAAAGTCATAAGTATAATCACAACAGATACTGCACCAACATTGTCATACAAGTTCCAGATATAATATATCATTAATGTTTCCTAATTCATTTTGAAAGCATATTGGTTTTAGTTCCATCTTTTTTTTTTTTGCTAGTCCACATACCCAAAGATAATTGAAAACAATTTCTGGCTCTAAAATGACAATGTTATAAAAGAAAATGATATACCTTATCTAGGACAATATGATAGAATAAAAAGAACTGTAAAACATAGCATAACAACATCAAACGATATCACACATACCTGAAAGAAATCCTACATGTTCGTTTACGTCCTCTTTCTTTTTCTCCCACTCTGCCCAACCTTTGGCATTCAAGTCACCAAACTTTAACGCCGAACTCTCCCAGAATGCCTCAAACTTGTCCAGTCTTTCTTTGCTTGTGCTCAGATTCAAACTTGGTGGACAGAAGAGGTTCATCTCAATCATGGCCTGAAAACTAGCAACTGCTCGCTCTGTGTATCCACATTGATGTAAGAAGGTGCAGTATTGATAAAACACACCTGGGACAGAAAAAAACATTTTGAGTGAGTGGGATGGCTATTAAGCAATAAGACATTATCTATTCTTGGCTTGATCACACAAAAGACAAAATAAACATGGCAAAGACACACAATTTCCTATGAAAATTATTTGAAAAATCACAAACAAAACACACAACACAGCTTTCCAATCCTTACCAATCAGTTTTTCCTCTAACTGCAAGGATTTGTTGACAACCTGAACCTGGCCGTCCAGAATTGGTATCAGGGTTTGAAAACACTGGTGGTATTTCTTCACCATGTGACTGAAGGAGAAGGTACTGAGTCGGGATTGTTGTTGTGACAGATAATGTCTCCAAAGGTCAAGGTTGGAAGAATGCACAAACAAGAGATCCTCCCAGGCTTTATGTACCTGCCATTTAAAAACAAGACACGGTCACATACAAATTCTGTAAAAGCTAAAAGAGATAAGAAACACACATTCTAATAAATGAATGAAATCTTTTGAAAGCATAAGACGGAAAGTGACAAGGTGCCCATTCCAGCCATTTTACTAGCTAGACAGCCAGACGCGCAGTATCACTAGGTTCGCCACTTATTTCCCCTCTCTGGGAATCTCTGGTAGTGAGGGGCTTTAAACTTCTCACTTTGTTCAGGACACTATCTACCAATGAATATTCAATGATTTGCTTAGTTGATTCCTCAGGAACATTTCCTCACAGTGAGGGAATATCAATACTCATTCTATGGCAGCTCCTCTATCAGAACAAGAAAATTCTAAAAATCATCTAAAAGTAGAGAACTCCCCCACACATGTAAAATGTTAATTTGACACTGAAAAGCCTCTCAATTTCCCCTCAACAAAATGTTACCTTGTCTGAATCCCAGATGTCTTGATAAAGTTCTAACTGTGCCTTTTTCAACTCTAGAGATGAAGGATTCTTTTCAATTGCTTTCTCCAAAATGGACAATTTCTTTTCGATGACAGATCTAGACGGCCTAAAAACGTCATGAAGGTGAAGGGTTTGTTTTTTAAAACTTTTGTCTTCCAATGCAACAACATCCTGAAATTTGACAAACTCTAACCACAGTTCTACATTGTGGGGCTCCTCTCTTGTTCTCTGGTTAAACCTGGCCACTTTCTCAAATATTTCATCCATGACAAAATCACCATCTGACGTGGTTGTTGTAGATGATGGCTTTCCTTTTCCCTGGATGTACAGTGAGGTGGCGTCATCTAAACAACTGTAGCTGCCAACAGCATTGTTATTCTTGTTTTCTTCTGTATCTTTGGGAATATGAATGAATTCAGGTTGATAAATCATTTTGGAAGAATCAGAGTTTAATTTGCAGGAAGATCCTTTTCTCCACGTATGTTTGGCACTGTCCCTATCAAAATATCTGGTTTTTTTCATTTTTTTCTTGTCCGTTTTTTCAGAACCATCTCTTGCCTTAAAATCCACAAAGATGTTATTATTCCCAATGCAGGTAGTGCAAGCCAGTTTGTATTTGGCAATGTGGAATTTAGAGACGGATTCATACATTTTCAGCTCTTTATTGGCCTTCCTGTCAATTCGAAATGCATTCTCTGGCTGGAGGTGGGGAATATCATCTAGGAAGATTTTCCCCTTGTGTAATTGAGGAATTTGACTTGGTGATGGCCTTGAGGGAAAATAAAGAAAAGGGAAATCAATATCAAGAGAAAACAATCAACTTTAAAAGTCATAAAGCATGAAATTGTCAATAAAGAATTAGATCTGTCTAATGATTTCATAAACTTTACAGGAAACTAAAAAACTGATTTCCAAATTCTGTTTAACTCTAAAATTAGTTTAACTTGTAAATGTTGCACTTTAGTGCTAAAATAGCTCACAAATATTACCCAATTCATTATTTGAATGAACAAACAGAGGCATTCTTATAGATATTTATGACAATGGTTTGTCTGTGCTACAAAATGGTGTCTCACATCATGAGAAATAATCAAGTCAAAAGTCTCTTGAACAATTCCTCAGAAACATTATTTTGTATACCAAAATAGCAGATGTCGAATTAGAACTGCACTGTGCATATTACTTTGTAAAAGTTTCACATAACAGATCCTTTTAAAAGAGACCAAAAGTTAGCAATCTATAGAAGCATAAATCCTGCCTGATCTCTTTATCTTGTTGCCAATTTTCACAGCATTACAAAGATTTATGTTTCTGGGTCTTTTTATAAAAAATGAAGTTTAAAAAATGAAGAAACAAACAAAAACAATCACTTGGAAGCAAGAGCAGGAATACAATCAGTACTTCAGCTAAGTATGGATCTGCTTTAAAATTACTTTTACTCTGAAATAAAATGGGATTAAATCAAATAATATTATGCCCAACAGTCGACACAGTCATGTAAAACTACCAACATTTTCCACAAACTATATATATATATATTCATTAATACTGAAAATGCTGATGAAAAATAAAAAAACCAAACCAAATAATACCAACCCCTTGTCTGGACTAGGACTACGAGAACGACGTTTCTTGTGTTTGCGTTTCTTTTTCTTTTTATGTTTGTGCCTTTCCTTTGATCTTTCCCTTTTCTTTGAAGTTGATTGATGAATGATTGCCTCTTCATCTATAAAAAGGTGTGTATAAATGAAAAAGGTCAAATACATACTTAGAACTAAAAAAAATTATCTACTTTTTACATGGAAGGTCACCTCTCACAGCAACAGTCTCATCTGACAGAAGTAATTACATTGTCACTGACCCAAATTTCAACCCATTTTTATTAGTTTTCAATCAAATCATCCATTTACCTTCTGACATTGGCTGTGCAATATGACAAATTCTCTCTTCATTTTCACTCGACGACTTTTCACTGTAAAGAATATAAAGAGAATTTTTATTAAGTTTTTCTGATTTGTGAGCTAAGGACTTTTGGATAAATTATGGTTTTACTAGGTGTTGCAAATTTATACAAACTTGATTTCATGGAAAAGTATCTACATATCCAACCAAACAAGAGACAAACACCTGAGACAGCCAGTCATGTGTTTCTGCCATGTTCCATTATTGCCTTACAGTTGAGTTTGAAGCCTCAATGAGCACTCTTGGATCATGACTTTTAATACAGGGCAAACATGTTATTACCCCTGTGTTCTTATGGTACTTAAATATAATGTACTACTGAAACAGTCACAACAACCTTACAAATTCTAACTCTATACCTTTGAAAAGGTGACTGTAGAGTCACAGGCTTTGGTATCTGTTGGACAGCTAAAATTGCTTCTAGTGTTGAGGACGCAAGGTTCAGATTTAAATTTTCGAGGTCATTTTCTTCAGTTTCATCTGGTGAACAAATTGGAATTCAAATCATCAGTAAGTAAGAGTAAGAGTACGAATTGAGATGATAATATGTGACTCGTTTCTTCCATTTGGGTATATTATGCTGTAAATGCTGAACGTGGGGAATTGCATTATAAGTCAGAGTGGTAAAAATGTATATTTGGGGATTTTTATTGTTCATTAATTGGAAATTACATCTATCTATAAAACAAATGGCTTGAGTGAAAACAATGTAGAAATTTGTAAATCGAGGAGGTGTGAACAATGCATTGGAAATAACCACAATAATAATCGGAATGATTACAGAAAGTTCAGAAAGCCTAAAACCGGGGAACTTCGCAAGTCTGAAAACAGCAATATATATTAAAATGAAACTAAATTCAGTCCGCTTTGCTTGCAAAATGATAGCTGATCTATCATAGGAGTCACTGAATTGCTTTGATTCGTCCCAGTTCTGTCTCTCAAGTGAGACACAGTCAACATATTCGGGGCCTGCCTATGAAATACCTGATTTTACTCTAATTAGTGGGTCAACATGTACTACAACTATGACTTAACAAGTCATAATTGGCAAACACAACGGTAATGGCAAAAATGACAACTTCAGTTGTAGATGGCAACCAAAGGGTTTTAAAAAATGTCTGCACTGTGTATCAATTTGGTGAGCCTTATCAGTTATAAAAAATGAACACACACTACCTCAAGTGATAGTTCCCAGTCTTTAACTTTACATCTGGGGCAACAGTAATATATTTGATAATTAAGTGTATTATTTACAATACTTCAACATTCAAAATCGTATGATCAGTAATCAGAGTAGACCTCTGCCTTGCCATATAAAATTAACAAGATGGGGTAGGTAAAGGGACAGAGCACAGGGACGTAGAACGTTTCGGGCCACAACGCCCTTCTTTCAGCTAACAGACAAAAAACACAGA
>JARBEQ010083481.1:0-14312 GCA_030265355.1 Tritonia tetraquetra | reverse complement strand
GGCCGAGGGCAGCGAACGATCTTGTCAGAATGCTAGTGCTGAAGCGCCTAACCGGCAGCTCGCATTGTATACTCCCCCAGGGAGTTGAAAAGGATACAGGAGTGTTATGGCCTGCCGGGGGTAAAAAAAAAACTATACATTGTAAAGCGCATAGACCATGATGAACTTCGTGGATATGCGCTATATAAGTGTTCTTCTTCTTTACTTCTTTACTCTATGCGCTTTACAATACCGGTACACTTAGGGCATAGCTAAAATCATATCAAGCACTGGAGACAATTGTTTTAGTCCTCTTCCTTATTTCCTCATTAAGGGACTAATTTCAATATGTTTTTGAAATTGTTTACAAACATAATATAATATATCAGTGTAGACATTGAAAATCGATCACAAGAAAATTTGAAGAATAGGTCATGCTAAATATGAAATTTTAATCATCTTCCATTAAAAAAAAAAGATGTTTTGATAATTCGTTATGTCTGTCTTTCTCTCATATCCCCTTTTTCTAACGTATAGCAGTGTGCGAGCCCCCTTACATGTTGAACATAGAGTGTGCATGACTTCAACGAGATGCCCAGTTTCGATCTCGGTGCCTTGGTATAGAGCTCTCGCACGACAGAGTGGCAAATTTCCCCAGTTCTTATATACTGAGGAGTGACCACAAGCGCTGCATCCATTGTTTATTGACCTTGCTTATGATCAATACTGCTCAGCTTATCGCTCATAGTATCAATAAAGAGTTGGGGACACAGTGAGCTGATCGCCTGCTTCTCTGAAATTATTTGATCCACAGCAATTTCCCAACCTTGCGTTCAACCATGCTTGGTGTCCAGGGTGCCTGCATTTATATGGGGTATCATGTGTGTCTTTTATGGCTGAAAATTGGGTTGGCGCCAACATTGCTCTGTGGTATTAATGGGGTTTGATCAAACAAACAAACCTTTATTAATATGCAGCTGTCGTATGTGACTTCTCCCACTGGAGGAACCAGGTGGAAGCATTAGTATCCATACAAAGAAAGACAGCAACACCAATCCAAATGTTCAAACAATGTTCCCCGTACACAAGTGCCCCAGCCCTTGTTAGAGACATAAACCTCCAGCAACTGGAACTGAGACAAAAACGTAATAATGACACTTTTTTTTAATTCGTGAAGGGTTTTATTTGGCCATCAGATCAACAGAAATAGAAACTAGAGGCCATAGATATGAATTCCACAGGGCGAGAGATATAAAATTCACGAAAATGTTTTAAGGAAAAAATCCCCACGCCACCCCCGGGATTCGAACCAATGACCTTCTGCACACAAAACAAGTGCGTTACCGCTGCATTAAAACGCCTCTATGCAATAACAAAATAACGTTGATACCCGGAATTGCTGCTGCAATTTAAATGCTTCAGATAAAACGTATAATCTTGAACATTATCACGAGGAAAGAATGTCAATCTTCAACACGAATATGGCAACATAAATAGGTTCTGGTTTCTAGTCATATTCCAAGAATCAGTAACAACCAAGTGCTGACGTTAGAGATGACACAACATGTAAGTAGGCTACTTTTCAACGAGGCGCACCACACAAACAACACAGAGGATGCCTTTTCACAATCAAAAGATTGTCAACTGTGAATTACACCCTTCTTCTTCTCTTTTCGTTTACCATGATATCAATGACGACTGCGCCAAAAGAGAGTCTGGGACTCATGTGTGCCTCGGTTGGTTAAGCTCTCGCCCACGAATCCGAAGCTCCAAGGTTTGAATGTATACCAGGCCATTGAGTTTTAGGGCTTTTTCCGTCTGTGCAGATTTTAGTCATTTTGGAATCATCATCGGGCGTAAAACTGATTAACTTGTTTAAAGGTCATGTCTCCTTGTCAAGCGCTACCGTTATAATAACAATAATTATATATATATAATATATATATATCCTTAAACAACTTGACACTGAGAGACTCCTGTTCGGACCAGAATTGAGATTCATCTTTGTGAACCTGACTGTCTTTATCGACATGGTTGATATAGATATAGACCATTGTACAAGGTGTCTCAAAATACACGAAACCCATTAAGGTTATAAGAAATTCCAGAAATAATTAGCCTACATTTTAATGAGTAATTCCTTCGGTTTTGTACCAAATTGTTATGATTAATAGAGAATTTGCTGCGAGGAGGTTTGGAGAAAATTGGACGAGGGCGTCACGCACATACATTATGCAAATGGATGTCTGACGATTTAATGCCATAAAGCAGTTATTTTCATTTTCGATTCCATACAACAGACTACTTCTTCACGCGCGTTGCCAAAAAAAGAATGTATTGTGCGCATGCGTGCTGACATAGTTTAAGGGGCAATGTAACAACAGGAAACTATACAATTTGTAGCTCTGGGGGAATATTTTTGCCTTGTAATATTGCAGGTAAATCAAGTTTGCTTCCAATTTCGTTGGGGAATCGAGCAGAATATATTTTTTCGGTTTAAAAAGATATACGAGATTGGACTGAACTTTACACAATATCTAACCCTTTCCCGACTGGATATAATTTATTTATTCTAATAATCTTAGAGGCCATATTTATTGTGTCTCCGTATTATCATTGATGTGTAAAAAAAAAAGAAAGAGATTGATGAAAATGATTTCTTCCCAAACCTTTGTGTTGCTCTCCGTTCCCCCGCACGGCTCATAAAAAAGTTGTGCCGCCAATATAGCAATTCGCTCTTTTCTTTATTTCTACCCTTTGTCTTTGCAATAACTCACACCCCTCTTACGCCACAAAGCAGTTTGATTGCTCCTTATAATTAGTGATGCCGGCCAGTACTAGCTCAAATCTCAATCTCAGAAGTATTGTCCACAGCGTCCCTGCCGTACAAATTGCACGGAAAAGGCGTAATATAGAGTTTCACGCAACTGCACTTTTTGCGCGCGGTTTTCTACGGGTGCCGTGCGCATGAACTCTAAAAGATCCAAAACTGGATGCAGTAATCAAAGACTGAAGAAATGAATGATTGAGTTAGTTGCAGAATATTCAGTGATCTGCGGGCTACCACCTGGCCAGAGGAGGAGTCCCTCAGCATCAAGCTGTATGGGGGCCTGGAGGACCTATGCAGGAAGGCAACATAAATTGCCGAGGGGACAGGACTTCAGATGTAGTCAATTCAATTGTGAACTAGAAGAAGAAGAAGAAGAAGAAGAAGAAGAAGAAGAAGAAGAAGAAGAAGAAGAAGAAGAAGAAGAAGAAGAAGAAGATGAAGAAGTTAACATTTAGAGATCAAGAATTTAAGACAAACAGAGGATAGATTTATAAGACTCCAGAATGTAGATTTAAACAATCTCCCACCCTCATTCCCTTGTTTGCCTGCCGTTAGACCATACATGCGTTAGCTTCGATTAAAGAGAAGCCGACACTAGCAATGATAGATTTTGGTATCAATGCCGCCCTTTTCATGAAGAAGGGCGAATAAGAATAGCAGTGGATTAGTGTTATCCGCCCTTTCTCATGAAAACGGCAGAATGAAAGTAGGAAAATGTGGAAGTGTCAGAGAAAAGCCTGTTTTTTTTTTGGCGCTTTCACATTTTACTACTTTCATCAATCCCACATTTGTGTTAGCTATGATCCTTATTGGCACAACAAAGAAGAGCCATGATATCATGGATCAATGAGATTACATTATGCTCCAAAAATGGTGGTGGTGGTGGTGGTGGTGGTGGTAAAGGTGGAACACGGTGTGTGTCGGGTGGCGGGGTGATTAACTCTTGTCAATTATTTTGTTCAAGCCAAAGCAATATTTTAGGAGTGGCATCAGTGACATGAAAACACCGAAGAAGAAAAGAAGTCCATAAATTTTACCTTACAAGTTAGACGCCTATGAGTAATTCCACCAGCGAGTCATTCTACACCAGCGATAATACAGCCGACTCCAGTTAATCGCAACACGACGGGAGCGGCACACTTGTTGCGATTATCCGAAGTTGCCATCAACCAGTGACTTTTATATAAAATCAATTATCTCTGTTTCTTAGTGGGAAAATTTGCGATTAAGCGGCAATTGCGACAAACCGGAGTCGACTGCACAATACCAATAATATTTTGTTTTATTTTGTCCTTGGTGTCTGTTGCCATTGAGTCGACCCGCGAGCTATGAATAACAACAAGGGGGTAATTTATCACCACTTTACACGCTAAGGTGGAAATATCCGATCATCTTCTATGTCATTAAAGCTATCACTATCCAAACACACTGAAATGGATTTGTTATCAATAATCTGTTTGCGATTTCTATTCTCTCTCCTCCGTCAATGACGGTGTTTCTTGATAATTGAACAATTATAACGACAGGAGAAAAGTGTGACTTCTCTTTATTTGATGGAGAAAAAAACATAGAACGCATATCATTATTTCTTATCATCATTCTAACACACACATATTATGATATTATTGTAAGAAATATGAAAACTTTATTTAAACAACTAATATCCGGGTAATTTAACCAAAAATAACATGGAAGAAACCATATTATCATTGTTTCAATACATATGTTACTGTAAGATATTTGAAAATTGTATTTACACAATCTTATAATTTCATTGCATTGAAGCATTATGATTAAGCTTTCTGTCGTTTCCCTCGCGAAGACCTCAGATAGGCTCAAGTGCATCGTCAAAATCGATGTTGTGGTTTTATTTTTTAGGAGTTATTTCATTTCCTTCATGAACATGAAAACAGTTTAAACAACACGAGAAATGCGTAGGATTGAATGACGAGCACTTTATAAACTGTTGTCAAAGAAACGACTCACTCGGTATCCATGCAATACACACGCGCAAACATTCACAGACGCAAAATACTGCTAGCAAAGAGTAAACATTTGCAATATTTTGGTGAGAGTGGATAGATTAAAGGCCTGTCTAGAGTTAAATGTTCTTTGGGGGGGGGGGGGGGGCGGGGCGGGGGGTCTGAAGAACACAGCAAACACGTGTTTCTGGCCTCTTCAGTTAAAGGATTTAGAACCCCAGGCGTCTACTTCTAAGGCGGCCATATTATCCACAGGAATACTGTAGCTGTATTTTGGGGGTACATTAAATAGTATCGATAGCAGCAATGAAGATGCTAAAAGCTGATAGCAAACGGATTCACGTGGCTGTTTTAGCGATAATAAAAGTCATTCCATAAACGAGAGCGAGAGAAATATCTCATGCCTCTCCAAAATTTACACACAAGCTGCGTGATATAAAGCATTCAAGTTAATTCAATTTGCTCAAAAACAGCGCGGGGCGTGGATGGCATCCCTCTACTGGCGACAATAACCTGAACAGTGCGGGTTTTCCTATCGTGGAGTACACTATGGTAACAGACACCTAATGAAATCTATTCTTATCGCAATAGAATTTGCCTCTTATGAACCAGTTGTACTTATACCCTTAATTTTGACAGATCTCTCCCACTCATGTCAGTTCTTCATATGATAAAATGATAGCCACAATACAGGCGCCGGTGGTCGAACGGTTAGCACCCTGAACCGGTCATCGTGGTCAAGCTACATTGATCTTGATCAGTGTCTGGACGGGTGACCACCCGGGAGCTGTGCCCTTAAGCAAGGCATTTAACTCCGCTTACCTCACTCGACCTAGGTATGAATGAGTACCCGGCCGAGGCAGTGAACGATCGTGTCAGAATGCTATTGCTGAAGCGCCTATCAGGCAGCTCGCACTATATACTCATCATGGAGTTGAGAAGGATACACGAGTGTTATGGCCTGCCGGGAGTAAACTGTTATACATTGTAAAGCGCACAGAGTATGATGAACTTCGTGGATATGCGCTATATAATTGCTATGCTTTTTTTTACAATAGGGATTAAATCGTGTCTTAGTGATATTTTCATACCGGATGAACGGTTTCGTCAAAATGCATGACATCATTGTGTTATAGAAGGTAATCCTTTCGACGAGCTGTGAAAAGAGATGGGTTTTTTTTAATTCACAGGAAAACCTATAGGGAAACGAAAGAAGAATGGACAAGCAAATAATAGAATATGTGTCTCACAGACAGCTTGGGGCCGACGCTAAAAGATTAACACTGACATGGGGTCAGCTGGAGAGGGACGCCCACAGAGACATCTGCAGAGACCTTGTCTTCCAGTTAGTAGCAAATGAGGATGATGATGATGATGATGATGATGATGATAATGATGACGGTGGTGGCGATGATAATGGCGGCGGTGGTCGCGGTGTCGTGGTGACGAATATATGTATGGTGTTGATGATGATGATGATGATGATGATGATGATGATGATGATGATGATGATGATGATGACGACGATATTACAATATTCAAAAAAACAATTTCACATTTTCTAGCTTCTTATTCCCCTTCTGTTCATTCTTCTTCTTCTTCTTCTTCTTCTTCTTCTTCTTCTTCTTCTTCTTTTTCTTCTTCTTCTTCTTCTTCTTCTTCTTCTTCTTCTTCTTCTCCTCCTCCTCCTCCTCTTCCTCCTCTTCTTCCTCCTCCTCCTCCTCTTCTTCCTCCTCCTCCTCCTCTTCTTCTTCTTCTTCTTCTTCTTCTTCTTCTTCTTTTTCTTCTTCTTCATCTTCTTCTTCTTCTTCTTCTTCGTTCTCAATATTTCTTCTTCCGCCTTTTTTTCTCTCTTGTCTGGTATGAAAATCGGCTTAATAAAGACAGACAATCATTTTGTTTTCCCTTGATAGTGACTATAATATCATAGAAAGAACTGACATCAATGGGAGAGATTTGTCAAAGTCGAGGGGGGCTAAGTAGCAGCTAAGAGGCAAATATTACTCAAATTACACTCGACTCCCGTTACTCGCAACATGACGGGAGCGGCAAAAATTGTTGAGATTATCCGAAGTTGCGATTAACCAGTTACTTTTATATAGAATTAATCAATTCTTTTTCTTAAGAAAAATTGCGATTAGATTGCGATTGTGATTAACCAAGTTGCGACAAACCGGAGTCGACTTTACAATGGTGCTCTACAAACAATTGCCGATAAGATCGGTAACAAGGACTCAGCACACACAAAGGTCCATTTTTTTACAATAGCGAGTTGTCATTCGAGCATTCTTTTAAAAAGTTCTCAACTTTGAAGTTTTACGCCCTTTTTAACACAGAAAGGTCATATCAAAGACGGTTCAATAGAAGTTGAGAAGATTCCACGTGAAAACTCGGAAAAGTCCAGGGGTCGGACCCAGTCCTCCTCATCCAGGATGACCCCTAGCCAGTACTTTTACCAGCTACCTTTCTTCGACACCTTTCTTTCTTTCTTTCTTATCCAGTTCCCTTTTACCATTACAGTGTAGGGCCAGCACTATGAGGCTGTATTTCTGTGGATCAAGATATTACACCAAGCAGGTGATCAACCCACTGTGATTATTCGACACCGAATATTACTAATTGGTCAAAAGTAGTTGCCAAACTTCTTCTTTCAGCTTGCCCCTTGGTTAGCAGGGTTGCCATTTTGACTGCCAAATGTCCATAGTTTTCTATCAAGAGCATCATCTTCGTCCAAGTTCTTTCAAATCTCCCTTTATATTGTCATTACATCTCCTTTTCGGTCTTCTTCTCTTTCTTTTTGCTGCTGATTTCATCTTCAGGACTCTTTGGCCGACATAATCGGAAACCTCCAAAAATATTTCTATACAACATATTATTATAACGTTTACTTTCGGGTTTTGATATTTCCAAGCCCATAAGTGACAAATGTCATCGCTTCAAATAGCTGAGGCATAGACCGAAAGGGAACTTTTTTTTTTTTTTTTTTTTTTTTGTCCCGGGCCTCATGCCTCATACCCAACCGCCTGATTAGTTTCTTTTTAGTAGCAATAAAAACGTCAGTATTTACAGTGTGTTTAGTTATGTTTTTAGTAATATTGAGACTATAACCTTAACAAACTCTACCTTTTTATGATTGGCAATGTCCAGCCCTTGCTCGTGGTATCAATAAAGGATGGTAGACACAGTGGACTGATTACCCACTTGTCCCTAATCCTTGGATCCCTAACATATCCGGCTCTATGTTTGGCCACACATCATGGTTAAGGCACCGGCTCCATTCAGATTCGTGGATGCCGTGTGTACCATTTGGAGCGGAGAATGGGTCTGGCCCTAACACTGCATGGTCAAACTAGATACACCAACAATCTTCATGTTTCCTTCCATTACATTACAACCCAGATTAGAATAGGCGTGAGTCGGGTATGAGAAAGTGTTCTATAATTTTGCCATTACCTAAAGCAAACATCGAGTTCTCAGAACGCTTTCATCTTTTAGAGCAATCGGCGAAAGACAATCGATAATTGAATCTCGATACCAATCTATTTTAGCCGAATTTCATGCTGTAATCATATTTAAACTTTACAATCGAACATATTACCAACGTGTAACTTCGTGTTCGTATTGATTTTATCATCATCATCATTCACCACCATCATCATCTCCATCATCATCATCATCATCATCGTCGTCGTCATCATCGTCACTATCATCATTATTATCATTTTAACTAACATTATTCTTCTTCTAATCATCATTATTATCATTATCATTATCATTATTGTTATTAATATCATCATAATCATTATCATATTATTTTGTTGGAATGTAAACAACATATCCTTGGAATCTTAATGGCCTCTCAAAATTGCTTGAGACTGTGTGCAGCATCAGTCGGAAGTCAGACGGTGATCTAAATAATTAATCAAATTCCTCCACTTATGAACAAGCACCGCATTCAAGGAATGTAATTTCATACGTCTCCCGCAAGCATCGCATTCAAGGAATGTAATTTCATACGTCTCCGGTATGTTATCGGGATGAGGTAGAGACAAGTGTACACGACATTATCGGTTACTTGACTCTACCATTTTACGACGGCGTTGTTTTGTCTAAAACAATTAACGAATTATTGGTGTCAGTCCTTAGCATTATAAGAGGCGAGATGGTATAGTATTTATTGGTGGAGATCGGGGGTTAGGGACAAACTTGGGTGATTTGTTGATTTCGTCGGCAAGGAACTTAACTCCTAATTATGTCTCATTCGATCCAGGATTCTAGACGATCCATTCATTCTCTCGAAAAATCAATAAATCAAGGTATGGAAATGTTATGAGTGCCAGAAAAACACAGAAAAAAGCCTTAGAAAGAAAAGTGGAAAAGACGACGGTGGGATTCGAACCCAAACCGGGGCGTAAGACAACACCGCCTAGCCAGAGACCGAGGCCACACTCTAACCAACTGAGCTAATTCTGTGTTTTTCTGGCACTCATAACATTTCCATTTATCATTCTCTGGTGCCTGCTCCCCTCCAAATCATGTATTCATTCCCTCGATACTCTCCACTCCAGGAGGAGCATAAGCGCCATTTGCGTTTCTAAAAATCTACGCCGGGATTCGACCCCAGTACTATCTTCTCACGAGGAGGCGAAAGCGTTATGAAGCCCCCACACTGTGTTAAGAAGAGCGTAAAATAAACAACTATTCCATAAGGAATCCATAAGTTCAGAGTAATAGATTTTCCAATGGAAACGAATATATCTATGTCGCCGACGAGATTCGAACCCAGGAACTTCTGTGCACAAGACGAGAGCGTTACTGCTATGTTACGACGTCCCATTTTTGTTTACTTCCAAAACAAGTTATTACTCAAATTTGGACGCGGAGGACCGGGTTCTAGCCCGCCTTGCGTGTGGCTTTTTTCTGTTCCTTTCGTAGTTTTCATGGCTCTGCCCTGGAGATTTACGTGGAATCTTCTCGAGTTCTTTAGAACCACCTTTGATATGATCTTTATGTGTTGAAAATTGCGTAAAACCTCAAACTTTAGAACTTTGTGAACAAGTTAATGACCCTTACCAGCCAATACCATACTTTGATAATCAGATATAACTCGTCTCGATTCAACCCCTATACTATCAGTGTCTGCAGAGACGCGATTATCGGCTGTTTATGTGTCAATAAGTATCCTAAAGGCTACTCCTTTCCTAGACGAAGGTAATCTAATGCCGATTTACCGATCAAAGATCGCAAGCGTAATTCACACTACTCTAAACCATTGATAAGCGTAAGCTTTTCTTTACGTCAACAGCAGCGAAAACCGGACGGCCGACGTCTGACCAGCGACCAGCCAAGAATGTTCTATTGAAAGGAATGTAACGTCTTTTGGATTTGTTAACGTAGTTTGTCCACGCACCATCTCATGATCATTGGTATATTTTTCGTCTGACTACTCCGGATTTTTTTTTCTTTTATCTAATTACATCTTTGCTGAGATATTTTTATCAATGCATTTCTCATTGTCGTGTTTTCATCACCACCAAAATATCACGTGGTCGGTTTGTTTTTTTTGCGTGTCCTTGAACCATAAAATCTAAACATACTTCGAATGGAAAAAAATAATTAAAAATCACTTAGAGTATGTTTAGATTAAGTTTAGATGTGTCGACCTGAACTACTTTGTCGAGCGCCACACAATTTTTGAGTGAGGTGGCAACGAGCAAGCCGCTCTCTGGTTGGTTGGAACTGGTTTCTACAGCACGCCAATAAACACTTTCTTGTACTAAAGGGGCGTTAAAGTAATAATTGTTACAGTTATTAAACCCGGTTCTCATTACGAATTATTGGAATTCGATGAGTCTCGCGAGAGACAATACGTGGCAAGTCGTGTCAGGCAAGTCATAACTTGGTTTTCAAAGCATATCATTATAGGTTGGAGGGGAGGTAGTGTGTCACAAACTCTAAAAATACTATATTTTATCATTAAATTATCAATTTGACGCTCTCTATACTGCGAAATTGATTTCAAAGTGAGACTCTTACCTTACTACTTTTGAGATGTCCAATTACTGACATACTGTAATTAACAAATTTGAAGTTGTTAGTTTTGCGCCGTTGGCAGCACATTATAGGTCATATCAAAGGAGGGACCTCCAAATTATAGTCCATCTCCGATAGAAAATCCACAGGGTCAGAGCTATGAAACTCGAGAAAGTCCAAAGAAAAGAAATCCAACATCTCTACCGGGATTCGAACCCAGTATCTTCTGCTCATGATGCGAAAACGTTACCGCTATAAGCCACGAAGCCCCCATACTGTGTTGAGAAGAGCGTAAAACCAAACAACAACAAAACTCCAAATAACCAGGTCTGGATATTTAGTTAATATTCCATCACTGTTTTCCCTCATAACTCCCAGCTACGTAAGACTAAACAGTTTCTAGGGTTTCTTTTTCTAAGTACCTTGCGCCTAGGAGTAGACCTAAATGCTCATTTCTTGGTAGTTGTGAAACAATAGATAGCAAAAGCGACGCCCTTGGTTCAGCAGGTAATATGGGAGCCCTGGGTTGGGTCCTAGTGGAGGTCGATTTTATTCTTTTTTTACCATTTTATCTTATCATTTTACTTATCTGTGGGTTGATCACCTGCTTGGCTTAATATCTTGATCTAGAGAAATCCAGACTCATTGTGCTGGCCCTACACTGTAATGGTAAAAGGGAATTGGATAAGAAAGAAAGAATTTTACTTATCTATCTATTATAGTTCATTCCACTTCCCGTGTGCACGCAGTTCTGCCTATATCTCTGTAACCGTGTGATGGATTTGAATGATTACTGATATGAACATTTGGATTATCAGCGACATTTTAAGTAGATTTTTTTTTCTCTGAGCACAAACAATACCATACTTATGGAGTTTGATTCTTTGCGTTTTATTTTTTTGTAAAGAAAAAAAGTTACCATTTAGGGGTATTAAATCAACGATGATACATATTTTGATATGGATTATTGCAGCCGGGGTACCAGTGGCGCAGAGGTACGGTTCTTACCTCAGAAGCGAACGGTACATGGTTCGATTCCCGGTTATTTTTCTCCGTGAAACTCGGTGAAAACGTATATATATATGCTACTCCCCTGATCCTACTCGGAGCTCCCGTGTGCACGTTGGGCACGTTATAGAACCCTTGGCAGTTAAAAATCGATAAGAGTAGGCCGAAAGGCCGCTGTCCGGGCACAATTAATTCCTACCACAAAAAGGTCACAATGGGTTGATCACCTGCTTGGCTTAATATCTTGATCCAGATAAATCCAGACTCATTGTGCTGGCCTTACACTGTAATGGTAAAAGGGAATTGGATAAAGAAAGAAAGAATTATTGCAGCCTAAGGCCTCGTGCCAGCAGCGCAACGAAGAAGTGCAGTTTATTCATCACTATTTTTCACCACTAGGCTTGCATTGGACTCGCGGTGCAAATTAACGTAGACTTGCGGAGCTTTGCGAAGGTTATGGAAAGAGGCCCGCAAACATTCCTGGCAACGATCATCTACAATAAGATATTCAACACAATGACTTTTACCGATACCTTACACCGAAAGGTACTAAAAGGTTATTGATAAAGAAAGAAAGAACTTTTACCGATGACGAATGAGAGTGATGTCCCTTTATTATCGTGTATTCGCATAATTCTCTTATTGTTTTGGTGCTCTATTATTTTTTGGTGCGTTCAATACTCGATACAAAATGGTATGGTCGTAATGCATCCTTTTATCAAAATTTTGTGAACTTAAAAAGATATCGCACCAAAATCATAAAATGCGTTCTATCCGGTGCACGCTATGGCACAACTAGCACACAAAGTGCGAGGGAATCTACTCTTAAATTTTCCTCTCTCAATATATAGTGAAATACGCCGAGTTGAATATCGTATTGTAGATGATCGTTGGTCTTAGCAAAGCGTCGCATGAACGAGAAAATCGTGAGTAGTAACTCATGTTTTCATTGTCTCACAGTGACACGCCAATAGCACTGAGAAAAAAAGCATTTGTTACAATAAAACTTTTATATAACGCAAAGGAGCAAACTCGTAACATCTGATCGTATTGTGCTCAAGGGGGGGGGGGGGGGGGGGGATTCAACATAATTTCGCTAAAAATCCCAGTTTTCATGCAAATGATAATTAAAATACATCTGACGGTTGTAAGGATATGGGCAGAAATGCGTGCACACGGGAAGTGGAACGGGCTATAATTTATTTATCTTTGTATTTTGGTCAGGGAGTTTTTCATTCGCAATGTCTTTTTCGCCAGTTATCAGGATGAAATCGTTTAATCCCGTCTGGCGTTTTTAAGTGTGAACATGCTGGATCTTGTGACCTTTCGTGATTCGGTAGGATATCGAATCCACTACTTGACGAACTTTGATATGCAAGTCTTTTGGGTGTAGGAGGTAATTCTTTATAATCAATTAAGGCGAGTAACGCGCAAGGACAAAGCTGCCGTAATTCAGTTTGGACTTCGATCTCTGTAACCTTGAGTTTTAACTCTATTCGGACCTATCGCCACTATATGGGCGATGTGGGCACGTCTCATCTCATAACTTTTTATCTCTATTTTCTCAAATTCCTCTTCTTGTTTTCTTTTAAAATCAATTTCCTGGTGTTCTCTATTAGATACTGAACAATTTGATGTACAATATGTCTATTTAGCGTTAATATTTTTTCACGTTATAACACTCTTAGTATTCCCATGTCAAGCGGAGACAATACGTATGGAGAGAGTTAAAGGGTCGCTCCACACTATCGAAACTTAAAACAGACTCGCTTTTGCTTTGGTAGTGCGCGATGTCCTTTCAAAGTTAGCGCGAGGTCCTTTCAAAGTTAGCTGATCTAAGACAAACCCGACTTGAGTCTGTTTTGTCATATAGTGCTTTATAAGTCTTAGTCCGTAGGTTCACTATTTCTCACCTTTGCGTAGCCATGCGCTGCTTATGTCATAAACTATAATGGACGAGCTACTTGCAACCTTGTTTATTTATTTGATCAATCTCCATTAATACCGCAGAGCAGTGTTGGGCCCAATCCCTTTTTCTGTCATGAACGGTAGAAAGATACATACAGGAATGCAGACACCCGACCACCGAGCATGGCTGAACACAGGGTTGGAAATTACTGGGGATCAAAGAATTTCAGACAAGCAGGTGATCAGCCCACTGGGTCCACAGCTCTTTATTGACACCATGAACAATACACTGAGCAGTATAAATCATTAGCAAGACCAATAAACAAATTGATGTAGCCCTTGTGGGTACCCCTCAGCTATATTATAAACATTAGGAGAATTTGCCACTTTGGGCGGCGGGGTTCTTACAACCTTGGATGAACTAGCAGACTGTGGAGCCCGAGTAGGACAGCAGAGGATAATATTATCCATTATCAGATTTACAACGGGGAACGCAGTGGCGCAAAGGTACGGTTCTTGCCTCTGAAGCGAAAGGTACATGGTTCGATTCCCGGCAGCGTCGGATATTTTTC
>JARBEQ010083370.1:0-14314 GCA_030265355.1 Tritonia tetraquetra | reverse complement strand
TGTATGGTTATTAGTATTAATTGATCAACTGTCTTATGTATAGAGATATAGGCGGAGTGTGTGAGTGTGCATCTATGAAAGAAAAGAAAATAAAAACAAAAAACAAATCCTTTTTCTTTCTTTATCAATAACCTTTTAGCACCTTTCCGTGTAAGGTGCTACTATCCTATGTGACTGTATTAATTATGTATGTATTCTCTTGCCAGGTACCATTTCGTTATACCGCCAAATTCGTTATCCCGCCAATTTTCAACTGTCACCAAAGTTGGTGTTATAACGAGCTTTAAGTGTACGTACTTACACATAAATCCGTTGGATTGTTCTGATTTTAAAAAATTCATTTTTGAATTTGTCAAGCAGACAGTTTTCACGATTTTATTGATCCCTTTCTGTCTTGTCTTTTTTTTTTTGTTGTCTTATCCTGTTTTTTGATTAGGGTTTGCAGGCCTGAGTATGGTTTGATACTTTTTAGTATTTTTTATTTCACAGCACTTAGATGGCAGGTCATCACCAAATTTCCCAGATCCGCTTCCAGCATGTCCTACCTCAAAGTCCATGAAACCCACACGACAACTACAGGAAAGGCAAGTGGAACAACAAACATACCTCTGATTGTGTTTATTATCCCTTTTTCATTTGATGCCACCAATAAGCACGGTGCTTGAGGTTGAAATTGAAATACTTGGGAACAAATGGATACTATTATTATTAATCGAATTCAAGTTCAAGTGTAGTTTTGAGTATGCATGTAATAAGAGGAGTGAGAATTCCAATTATGTGATTCGTGTTTATCTATCACCAATGTGTTGTAATGCACTGTACCCTCATTGCATCATAGTGATAGTACTAATAGTAATGAACTCTGTGCTAAGTGATAAACCACTTATGCAGGCATTTTTCTTGTACTCTTAGTGGTCCAGGCATGGTAATTTTATGTTATTTATACAGCCGTGCTGTGAATTGGAGCGTGCTTATGCGCATGTAGATTAAGTATTGGTAGGAGTAAGTTTGTATGCTTAGGTGTTTGAGGACGTCATGCTTATGGGCGGTGTCTACTGTTACTGAACAGCTGTTCTCCTAAAGCCTTGATTGGCATGTCACAAAATTCATTCAGGATGAAAAAATATGTGCCCCACATATTAGAATTAAATATTAAGACACTCTGAGATGATCACCCACAAAATGTTAATCATAGATTTCAGCTATGTAGGTTACTTGGTAAAGTCTGTACAGTGGAACTCAGTTACGATGGGCTTGACGGGACCATGGCTTAAATTCTGTAATAAGCAAGTCCAGTTGTAACCATGGATAGAGTGAAAGTAAAATTGTTCTTTGTGCTGTCACAAATCTACACACATTTCCTCCCAACTCCCGTCCCTTCATGTACATGACAATTCAACCACGGCCATAGACAGAAGTATTATTATTACAATTATCATTATGTCTATGACTATGATCAGGACACAATGCCATGGCGGCCATCTCCCGATCCTACACTACCGCTATGCAATCTGGTGTGTAATTTGTTTCAGTGGTTGTGCATAGACGAATTTGATGATAAAAGTGCGGTATCTGAATTAAGTCAAGCTTATGGAATGTCTCGATGTTGCCATGTTGGGCAAAAAGTGATTCTGTTACACAGAGCAAAAATCGGGGATTTATAAATGTCTCGTAGACAAGCTCCTGTTGTATCAGAGGCGGTTGTATTTGAGTTCCACTGTATAAATCTATCTTTAGTTTAGTTTCAGTACCGTGCTTGTCGATGGACTCGTCTCTGGTTCAGTGGTTAATAAGGCACTCGCTCAAGGATCAGGAAGTCTGCAGTCTGAACCCCAGCCAGCTCCAAGTCCTATCGATGGTTCCGCTTCTTAAATGATCGTCAAGAGGCACAAATCTGATAACTTAAACTTTTATCCTTACTTGGTGGTAGTAACTGAAATGATACAATTCTCATCCCTTCAGAAATGAAAGCAAGAGTACCAGTACCACTCACTCTACGCTATGTGTAGTGGATGGGAAATCTCAATTTGTCATTGTCATGCCTCCACTTTCCTGTCCGGCGTTGCTGATAGGTAGCACTTCCATTATTTTCTCTCCTGTCTGCCCTCGCTGGCTGGCGCAATCAAGATCCACTTCATATTGCCCTCTTTTTAAAGTATTTTCTTCATTTTGGCTATTTTTGTCTGTTTAGGTTTAAATCAACTGCATGCTCTGATCAATCCTGGTCATACTTTCAGTATAACAATTTGTTTCAGAGATGATTCAGGCTTACGTGAGGAGGTAGATTATGACTACGAATACAGCTGGTTGAGTCTTCTGTGTGATAGAAAACTTGTCTGAAAGTTGAAAGTTCCGAATCGGATTCTGAAGATGATTTAGTAATTGTTGAGGATGGGCGCTGAAATGACCTACCTGTTGTCAATAGAGCCCTAAAACAGCAAAAAACAAACCAACCATTGTTGAGGCTATTGGGTCAAAGGACTGAAAGATGGCATTGCAGGGCTGTATCCCATTCAATCAAAACAATACAAATTTTGTTTTAGATTATCCTAGAGCTAGAAATGACTTTATTGACACTCCGAAGTGAGGGTGAGACTGTTTTATCCCCCAAAATATATTATATACCTTTGGGAATTAGTACATTTTTAGTTGAATACTAGTCTGTGCTATTTGCACACATTTTTGCCTCTATCTTTAAATCTGTCTGATGGGTTTGAATGATAATTGGCATGAACACTTTGATGATCAACACCACTAGAATTTTTGTTCTCCTGAGCACAATACCATGCATATTTTAAGACTTTGCTTCTTTGCATTGTATAAAAATGAAGGCTCTGATTTGGGAAAACTTTTAGACATAATTTTACATGTCATGATAATCTATTATTACTATCAATTCCTGGAAAGATACTGAGCCATGTCATACTGGACAGACTGAAAGGTGCTGTGGAACTCACAATGCAACCTTGTCTAATCCTTAGCTTTAGTTTAAAGCCCTTGAATATATTTTCAGCTACTCTCCCCTTACGCTTTGGGTTTTTATTATAACTTTTTATTGCTCCTATCAATTTATTTATCTTTTCTAAGAGAGTTCATAGCGTTTCTCACTACAGTATTAACTTTTTGAAACTGAATGGAATAAGAGAAGCTTTTTTTAAACTTTGGAATTCTGCACCTGTTATCATTATGGTAGGATAATTTATTCATTATATGTGTTTGTGTTGGAACAGATGAAATGGAACGAGAGCAGCCACCTCATCTCTTCCTGGGATATACAAAAGAATGTAAAGAAGCATTGGAGAGGGATTCAACACTTACTAGAGGAGTTATCGAAAATGGTAATGATTTTCAGGAAGAACAAAATTCTCTGCATGACTCGGATTCCTTACAATACTGCTCTGCCCTGTATTGCTCCAAGGACAGTAGAAGTCTTGTTCCCGGAACTGGCGATACTGTGGATATGCACCCATTCCCTGATCCAGAAACAGACAAAGAAAGGTACAAGACATTCGAAAGGGGTTTTTCTTTGTTTTTGTTTTTTATGAATTGTGATTTATTCTTGTATAATAACATTCTTGAACTCAAACAATTTTCATAACATTTTATGTGATGAAGAGCTCATCTTTTGCATCTATTTAATATATTTTTCCTTCCTTTTTATATCTGATACTAATAGAAGTGAAAAGGGGAAAATTTTGCAAATAAATGTTGGTTGGAAAAAAGGGTGGAAAAGCTCATCAATCATGAATCATATTATATTATTAATGAGAAGTCTGACAATCATTCTAAGATAACCTGAAATTCTTTATTATTATTATTATTATTATTATTATTATTATTATTATTATTATTATAAATTATCCTTCTTAAATTTTGTCATGCCATTCTTTTGGTATAAGTTTGGACATGTGTGTGTGTGGTTGAAGTTGTAGAGTCTCCTCCTGCTGTTTCCTATTCTTTTAACTCCTCTTGTGTTTATGCTGTTGTAGAGCATGACATGATGACCATCAAACTGTGCTTTTGTCCAACAAACAATAAAGAGTTTGGGTCTGTAATTGCATTGTCAGTTGGCCTGGGCAAATTAATTTAAAAAAAATTGAAGTTATGAATGTTTGCCATTTGACCTTAATTCTTTTCCTTGAGCTGAACATCACAATTTCAATGGTCTCAAGAGATTCAGTCAAACACATGCACACACACTGGGAGGGAAAGAGAGAGATGAACAAACTTTTTACTGTGAAAGCGTGGATACTCCCTGTGTTGCATGATTCTAACTACACAATGATCTGAATATAGAGACATCTGCGAGTATGCTCCTCTGTCAGTGAGAGATGAGCATGTAGTGGATAAGGAGAGAAGCAAAATAATGTTACGATACATTTTTGTTATGTTACATCTCAGTACATTCCCCAGTGCCACCAAAATACAGATGAGTTTGCTTTTACATGTGTGGTGTTGATGAAATGATAGCAATTCTGGGTTTTTTTATATTCAAATTATTTGTTTATTAGAGCTGGGCACCGACTTGCTTTTTAATTAACTGGATTTCTGTATTAACTGTTTACAATTAATTAGATCAACCCAAATTTTAAGACTCTACGCTACAATCTGCAAGCCGCCACCCAGTTTGCAAATCAACCTGATATGGAAACTAAGTTGGCATACTAACTTGAGTCGATACGACCTGAATTTCAAATCCAACTTGCTTTAAGATTCTGAACTCGTTTTTCAAATCCAACTTACTTAGGGATTCGAGACTCGCATTTCAAATCCAGCTTCCTTAAGGATTTGAGACTCACTGTTTTTACTTGAATTTTTATCAAGGAAAAGCATTCAATTATTATTCAGTTGTCCTACCTTTTGTCTCACCCTCAGCAGGTGGTCTTACTTCAACGCCATTTTAATCATTGTCACATTCTGAAGTTCTAAAGTTGTTAGTTTATGCCCTTGGCAACACATAGTATGTCATATCAAAGGCGTGACCTCCAATGTATAGATCTCCGATGGGACTTTATTCCATAAGAAATCCACAGGGTCAGAGCTATAAAAGCTCTGAGAAAGTCCAAAAGAAAAATCCCCACATCGCCACTGGAATTTGAACCCAGGACCTTCTATGCACAAGGCAAAAGCATTACTGCAATGCTAATAGGCCCCCATCTTCACATTTTGACAGCCTGTTTTGTCTCCCTTTGATTTGTTTACTGCTAATCACTAAACATGTTGCATAATTTTATTTTTACTTTTACTCCACAGGTGTCTGAAGTGGATTACAAATCTCAGAAATGACTCTTTAAATCTGCAGAGTGTAAAATCAAAGAAAGTTTGTTCACTGCACTTTGGAGAAAGTTCTTACTATCCTTTTGTTGATGGGACTTGCACTTTGTTACCACATGCCGTACCCACGCGGGTGGCTCGGTCTAATGAGGAGAATTCTGACCTAATCAATCATCTAAACAACACAATAGAAATACTTCAACGCATGGTAGAAGAGGAACAATTAAGAAACGAAGGATTAGAAGAAAAAATTTCTCAACTTGAAATTGAAAGAGATGTAAATAGACAAGAATTAAAAGATACTAATGAAAATTTAAGACGAGTTTGTTTCCTGGCTTCACTGGATTCTTGATCAAGGTTAGAGTGCATTGTTTTGTTTTTTTAGTTGAAGTCCAGTGTTTTCTTTACTGCTGAACTGTCACTCATGGTAGCTATTATGGTTCTCACTGATAAAGAGGATCTGTGTTCAATCCATTCATCTTTTAATTTTTTAAATAATGCTCCTGTCAATCTCAAAATTAAATTATGATTTTGATTATTAATATTTCTTTATCAATATGTATGATTTTCACATCTTTACCAAATTATGTGATCTATTGTGGGGGAGTAATATTACATTTTCATTGCAGATCCTTATTCACAAATTCGTGCTCACAGTCACAGTTTGGTTAATTGTGCTCTGGGAATAATTCAAATCATGGCACCCTTTTCCCTTTAATGCTATTTTACATAGTAAGCATGCAGAATTTATATCAATATAATAATCACCCAGTTTTCTACCGGTTGGCGTTGATGATCATGGTAGGCCTTTGTTGATTGCAATCGCGGTCACAATCGCATATCTGTTTTTTTTAATTCAAACTGCATGCACAACATTTTAAGTGTTCACAGACTGATACAATTTAATGAAGTGGATCATGGTTAGAGTTAGGGTGATCAACAGGATCATTAGGTGCATTGTCATTCAGATGAAGCATGACCAAGGTTACTACTATAGATCTTTCACAGGCAAGAATTTTCAAGCCCCAGTAATTTTATTTTTTTTACCTTACACCGAAAAATACTAAAAGATTATTGAGAAAGAAAGAAAGAGAATAATATTTTTAAAGAAAATGTTTGTCAACTTCCATTTAAATTTTGTTTGATTAAACCCCATTAATGCCGCAGAGCAGTGTTGGGGCCAGCCCTATGTTCAATCATAAAAGGCACACAGGATACCTGCCATGAATGCAGGCACCCACACACGACTGAAAACAGAGCTGGAAATTCTTTGGATCAGTGAGTTTCAGACAAGCAGGTGATCAGCCCACTGTGTTCCATGTAAATAAGGATAACAATAATGAAGCCCATTATTTCCCTTTTTTAAATATAAGTTTTCCAAACCTTGATGATGTCATGGCCCTCTTGTTATTGTTGGTCATCTAATGTTCAGAATTTAGACATTGTTCTATTTTGAAGTTAATATTATTTGTTTTATATACCGTTATTATTGTTTATTATTATCATAATTTTCTGTTGTTATTATTGTATTGTAATTGGATTGATGGTTTGTGTGTGTGTGCATGTGTACATAAGAAGAAAGAACAGATTGACTGAGAGAGTAAATTGGACTGTGTTATTTATTGAAGTACGACTTGACACCAAAGTCAAAACATGATGATATTATTATAATAAAATATTGAGAAAACTATCCCATCTTTAGATTTGTTTCTGTCAGATTACATGATTGAATGCCTCTGTGTGGCTTTCTATACTGCACACTATTACGGGCCATACTTTGTCTATGCCTGAACATCCCGAATACAGTTGTCAAAGTTGATCTTTGAGGTGTTTAAAAAGTCCTTAGTGACGCGGATGGAGATGTGTGGGTCGTCGGCATATATATTCAGTAATCTAAACTGTACTTGTTCAATTCAATTCAATTCAAATTCATTTATTTGCATAATAATATACATAATATATATATATATAATATACACAAAATGGATACACCAAAAGTAGTGATACTACTTATTTCCTTGGTGTTCCGCTATAAAAACATTAGTACATAAAAAAGATAATATCTAAAACGTGCGACATTTACACCTCCACCATAAATATATAATGTAAATAATATTCTCCTCCTATAATTTCATTAAAAAAAATAATAAAAAATATATATACAAATAAATAAATAAATAAAAATATATATATATATATATAATATCATAACGTATACTACACAAGGAACTTCACAGTCTGTTATTGTTCACAATTCCTACCTCCACAATTTTTTAGTATCACTTGTTCCAGTTAGGAATACTTGATCTCTGACTAAGAGCCAAATTAAATTCCTGCGAAGATCAATAGGCAAAACAAAGAGAGATAAAATTTTGAAATACTAGGATTAGGGAAGAAGTAAAAACTGAAAGTCTGGAAATAAAAATAGATAAAAATCAATTAAGATGGTTTTTTGACACGTAGACAGAATGAAAGATAACAGAATTCCTAAACAGATACTAGAATGTAAACAACAAGAAAAACTACCTAGAGGGAGACCAAAGAAAATGTGGTAGGATGCAGTTTCAGAAAATATAAAAAAAGAGAGGATTTAGTCTTGTCGAGGCAAAGAGGGTGTCACTGAATAGGGATCAATGGCGAAAGTTTGTGTATCATGCATAAACCTTACACCGGAAGGTACTTAAAGGTTATTGATAAAGAAAGAAAGAATGAAGACGCTCATTTATAGGTAAGTGGTGGGGCTGCCACCTCAGGGCCCCTTACCGGACCCTGTGACGTCTTGGTCTGGATCTTCATTTGAGGCCTTCCCAATATGATTGTACCTGTTAGGTTTTGCCCTCAACAAAGTCATTAGACCACTCAAGCCTCTCCACCACAACAAGGTGTGCCATAAAGGAGAGGAGTCCACTTGTTACACGCTCCCTTTTTGTTTGTCTCCTCCTTTCCTCCTTCCCCTCTTTGTTTTTCCTCATCTTCTTGCTTCATAATTCCTCATCTTCAAGTATTTTCAGAAATAGATGATGAAACTCGCCAAACAAAATACGTATACTACTGATGACACAGTCTGTCCAGTACATTGGGAGGTGGTCTGGTCATGCGCTCAGTAAACGGCGACCCCGAGGGATCAATCCCGGGACCGCCAGAGGTCGCCGAAAACAGCGGAAAAAAATATATTTCAGCAGGAGTGAGGGAGACATTTATGGACATTTGCCAAAGTAAGAGCTTTGCTCCGATCGGGTTTCCAACTTGATTTCCTGACGGATGGGAGGTCTGGCCTGAGATTTACTATAATGCAGATATGGGACACTATGTAACCTAGCCGCCCGCCAGGTTTCGCGAGCTGCGCGTCACATTCCAGCACGGCATGTATTATTTACTTGTATTACTATATAATAGTCTAGCAATAATTGAATAGATTGATATTATATTAATTCATATCAATATTGGAACAGCAATAACTGAACTGAATGGCATGAGTAAGAATGTAGTGTATGTATTATGTGTACACACACACACAAGCACACACACACACACTTGCTCGCACACATTGATAAAACAGCATTTAGGTACGGAAATGGTCACTTGTAATATGTGTAATATGTTCTGTGTTTGTTGTCTGGTAGCTGAGGAAGGGCGTTGTTGTCCGAAACGTTCTACGTCCCTGTCCTTTGTCACAATTAGAAGTTTATACATTTCCTTACCTTTCATGGAGTTGAGAAGGATACAGGAGTAGTATGGCCTGCCGCGGGTAAACTATACATTGTAAAGGACAGAGAGTATGGTGAACTTCGTGGATATGCGCTTATATAAATGCTATATTAACCTCTCTCTCTCTCTCTCTCTCTCTCTCTCTCTCTCTCTCTCTCTCTCTCTCTCTCTTGTTCACAAAAAACCCGATGAGGTCTACAAAATATTTGTAAAATTCGTTAAATTTTCCAAGAGCGAAAAGCGAAAAACTGCATGATTTCCAAAGAGCCAAAAATGTTTTGCTGATTCACCTGGCACCCAAAAAATAAAAAAAGGTTGATTTATCTGACAAAAAGCCAATGTGGCAACATTTGGAGACCTAAATGGTAAACAAAACATCCCTATTTGTAATGGTAGCGTTCTCCAGGATTACCTAATGCTGTCATTGTACGCGTGCAATATCTAAATCATGCCTGCGTGTGTTGCCTATGGTTGCACAAACCGTACCGACAGAGACAGGAAAATAGGAATAACTTTTCACAAGTAAGTTATCACAGATTCGTTGCAAGACGGTCTATCTATCTAAGAGTAAGAGATAAAACATTTTTGTTCTCCTCTTTCTCCTCTCTTACACGTCTTCCTCCCCTCCGTCCTTCCCCATCCTCCACTACACACTTTTCCTCCTTTTCTGCGCACTTTACAAGCTTTATTACATAAAAGTCTTAGTATGATACGCTCAAGAAGTATTGTGTAAAGCAGAGAAGTCCTTTCAAGTTCTCTGCTGCAAGTGCCAAGTTCTAAGTTTCAAACTTGAAAACAATAATTCAAACTCAGTAAGGGAAATGGAAGTTCTATGAGGTTGAACATGCCCAGCTCTAGTGCTCACTGGATTCCAGCAAATCGAGTTTCTCCACGTTCTTAAAATAAGTCTGTATATTATAACTACAAGCTATGTACGCATTACTCATTACGGCACTCTGTGAAAAGCCCATTTTGAAACAATCATTCGATGTGCATGTGTCAATGAATACAAATTTAATTGCAGACGTCTTTGACATCCTGTCTGCGACACACCATGCTAATGAATGGGATTGGGGGTGGGGTGCAAACGGCATTGGTGGTAGTCGTCATGCAGCATCGTGTAACCTCTATGCAATTGATGGGGAAGGTGGGAACTATGTGTGCATCTTTAACCATGTTGTTAATAATTACATACAGTATTATTATTATTTTATTACTAGAACTCCCATCGGCACTGGATTTCTGCACGCTCTCATACTGAACGCTTATTGGCTTCTCCTGAGAGCGTGCTGGAATCCGGAGAGTACTGTAATAGTAAAGTACACTCTAAACATATTTTTTTAGTCTCCAACTAGTACAGTAGTATCTGGTTAAACACATGGTCCTCGGGAGGCCGGGGTAGCATGCGTTTAGGAGATGCGTGCCTTTATAAAAAGTAGTATAACAGTATACTTATTATAAAGAAAAAAATCTGTCATAGTGCTCAACCATTGGTTTACCCGAAGTGTGCTTTTATCTGGCGTGCGTTTAATCGGATACTACTGTAATAGATTTTCTTGTATTTATAATCTACATATTATACTGTTGTTATGTTTTTACAGGTTTCCAAACAAAGAAATTAAACAGCAATGGATCAAGGCCATTAGACGAGATAATTTTACTCCATCTAAACAATCTGTTTTGTGTTCTACTCATTTTAAGGAGGAATGTATGGACCGAACATCGCTATGTTGCGTCCGACTGAGAGAAGGAGCAGTGCCCACAATTTTTTATTCTTTTCCACCCCATCTGCAGAGCTTGGAAAAAAAGTGTAGGAAAACTACAGAGAGGAACCCCAAACCAGTTTCAGCATGCCCTGCATCACCACCAGACGAGACTGAGGCACCAAGCTGCAGTAAGGAGTCACCAGAAAAGAGGGGTCTAAAACGTAGATTAGAAACGATGGAGGGTCAGGTAAAATTGAAGGAAAAAAATATATTACTTTTACAATCAAATTGTCGTAAGCTTAAAAAGAATGCAGAGCTAAAACGTGTTTTGAAATTTAAGCAAAAATGATCAGTACTAACGGTGTAGATATTTTAGAAAAATGTGCTGATGGAGTGTCTGATTTACTCAAAAGAAAGGCTGCAAAAATGGGATAATTGCCTATTCTAGTAAAAATTGTCTCCTGAACTTAGGAGTTGCTTTTATATTAAATTTCTTTTCCCATAGGGCCTAGATATGTGGTTTTTGATACTTGCCTTCCTCACCCCAAAAAAACCATATTATTAATATCAAAATGGTATAGAAATCTTGATGGCAGACCAGGTTTTAGCTGTTGCTTTTCTTGACAGTAGAGTTACACTACGACACAGACTTGCCATTTACCATACAGAGTAACTCCGAATTATTCAGATTTTTCTCAAAGTCAAAGTTTAAGGAGGTTAGGATTTTATCATGTCTGATTCAGATTTTTGAAGTCTTGCTTATAATACGTATATACACTTTTTATCCTTGTTACCTAAACATATATTTTATATGACACAATGGTGTTTTCAGATCTCTGTTTTTTGTCTTCTGTTTTGTCAGTTGGTACCCGAAACTTTCTACATCCCTGTCTTGCCATGTTTTGGAAGTATGGCCAAGATTGAAGTCAATATGTGCTTCTTCGACAAACAAATGAGAGAGAATATGTACTTACACATGCATGATACTGATACGTTGGATTGTCCTTTTGTCAAGCACCCAGTTTTCACCATTTTATTGATCCTTTTCTGTATAGTCTTTTTATTTTGTCTTATTTTGTCTTGTCCTGTATTTATTATTTAGTTTGGTTAGAGTGTGCAGGCTTGAGTATGGTTTGATACTTTTTAGTATTTTTTATTTCACAGGACTTAGATGGCAGGTCATCACCAAATTTCCCAGATCCGCTTCCAGCATGTCCTACCTCAAAGTCCATGAAACCCACACGACAACTACAGGAAAGGCAAGTGGAACAGCAAACAATCAATAAATTTACCTCTGATTGTGTTTATTTTCCCTTTTTCATTGGTACCAATCTTTCCAACGGATTGTAACTGACCAGCTGCTCCCCTAAAGCCTTGATTAGCATGGCACAAAATTCAGTATGCAAAAATGTGTGCCCCACAGATTACAATTGAAATGTTAAGATACTCTGGGATGATCACTGGTTACTTAGCAAAGTCTGTGCAATGCAACTCAGTTGCCATGGGCTCAACGGGACCATGGCTTAATACTTAAAGTACCTGAGGGGCTGGTAGCAATAACCCATAATGTGCCAAGTAAAACCCCAGTCGTATTGACCTAGTGTTGTTGTAATTGCCACGAACGACTGGACCCACTCTATAAACATGATTTTCGTACTTATCTTGGAAAAGTGGAAAAGTCTTGGAATTTTGTTTTGAAAAATTAAGATATATATGGAAAAATCTTGTAATCTTGAAATTCAATCAAAAGTCTTAGTAAAGTTTTGGAATATTAAAGAACTCGCTTGAGTGTAATCTTTGTTATTACAAATCACATAACTTCAGCATAGTCATCGGTATCAGACTTTCGGCGTTGTTTGATAACTTGTGATTAATTACTCAAATTTTGGCAAAGATGATGGAGATTTTATTCATATTCTTTGATCATTCAAAAAATAGCTCAGATCCTAGTGTAGAGAAAAACCTGTAGCAATGGCAGTGTAACTAGTAAAACCCTGGCCAGTTAAGGGTCAAACTAACGATCAGAGGCCACTCTACAGGAAGCTGTTCCTATCTATAAACAAACCATAGTCGCTAGCTTTTTCAATTTTGGCTGTTTTTGAAAAGAAAATTGTCAATATTTTCAGGTTCGATCGATGATTGATGATTTTAGCTTTTGCAAGGTCATCTTGTTTGACAATTTGATAAGGTTTTTTTTTCATTCTATCGTGGATTTTACGCTTGTTATTGTATTTCTCAGTCTCGGGATGTGTTAGTGTTATCGACAGCTAGCCTTCATTTGATAAAAATTATTGATTTATGCTGGGTCTATTGATTGAAGCCCGTCCAGTGCAATTTAAAAAAAACAAAAACTAATTCTTCGGCAAATCTTTTGCGATCCAGGGACAAAAAGTATACGAAATGTGGTGCGGTACTTAGAGTGTTAAATCCTGTCACAAGCTAGTTCCGTTGTAAACATACATCAATAGGAAAGTAAAAATTGTCCACTTGACATCACAAGCCTACACACATTTCCCCCCAACTCCTATCCCTTCACTTTCGCACGCACATGACAACCCAATCACGTCTATAGACAGAAGCATTATTATTACAATTATCATAATTCTATGATCAGGACTCAATGCCTCCTACGTTCTTGCTATATAATCTGGTGTGTAATTAGTTTCAGTGATTGTGCATGGATGAATTTGATGATAAAAGTGTGGTAACTGAGTCACGTTAAACTTTTGGATTGTCCTGTTGTAGCCATGTTGGAGGAAAAGTGATCCCGTTCTAAGGAGTGTTATATTTGAGTTCCACTATCTGTCTTTGTTTAGTTTAGTCTCAGTGCCATGCTTGGTGACGGCCTAGTCTCTGGCGCAGTGGTAAATAAGGCACTCACTCACAGATCAGGAAGTCAGCGGTCCAAACCCCAACTAGGTCAAAGAGTTAAAATGGCTTTTTTGTGCCGGTTCAAGTAATGATCTTCAAGTGTCAAAGAGATGCAAATCTGATGATTATAAGTTTTATCCATACTTGTTGATAGTAAATTAAATAATGATACAATTCTTTTCCCTTCAGAAATGAAAGCAAGAGTACCAGTCAAATCCCTCCTGACTCTGAACTATGTGCGGATTGGGAATCTCAAACTGAACTATTTGGTATGTGTCATATATCTCCAAATTTCATAATTCACGACTTTAAATAACCCCCACTTAAGCACAGCCTCAGTTTTCAGATATCGAGTGTTTTCTACCTTTTTTTTTAAACTTCACATTTCCACACTTTCATTTAAATGTTTTTGCCTTTATTTCCTCTCCTGTCTGACACCAACTTCCATTTGTCGTCTTTTCTGAATTATTTTCCTTGTTTTTCTCATTTTGGATATTTTTGTCTGTTTTGGTTTAATTCGTCTGCATGCTCTGAGCAATTCTGGTCGAGGACGGATATATCGACATCGTCTGGACCGCGGGAAAATGTCGATATAAGCGTCGTGTCGATGTATCAGTCCTACCAAAAAATGAAAGGGAAACAAATGGAAAATGCGAGGTGTCAACAAGCAAGTCAATTTGGATGATTTGGTGGCCCTTAAAAGGACCAGTTTGAAATTGGGGACGTTGGCACTTAATTTGACTTGAAAAAGTCAT